>SZWC01006800.1:34593-52380 GCA_023375785.1 Penium margaritaceum | reverse complement strand
CACGGTCCAGGAGAGTAGCGCAGTGGAAAACATTGTCATGAATGTATCGGCAATGCAAGTTGCAGTCAGGACCTGTGACAAAATGCAAACAAAGGTTGGGACTTTTCTACTCGGACGTCTCCTTAAGAATGCCTTCTGGGTGGCCTTCAATGATCGCTAGAAAGATGAAGACCCTGTCATTTCTTAAAGATCAAAGTCAATGCTTTTATTGTTCACATAAGTACCAAACAAATGCAACCCGAACTGCGTGCGTGCTGCACAGATTTGGATAATCATGTTCACTATTTCACTAGACTTTCGCGAGGGCTCATCTTTTCTCGCTGGACCGGTGCAAAGCGGTCGTCATGTCATTGTGAGACCGCACCAATTGTGTGAGCAAGCGCTTGCCACAGTGGTTTCATTCTCTTCTGAGAGCGGCTGTCTCTCTCACTGTCTAAAGCTCTGCTCTTCGCATGTCACAGTGGACTTTCACCAGTTTCCGATTTTTCCGACCTGTGAAGTTCTGACTTTACGAGAAAAATGAAGGGCCCATAGGAAATGATTCTTGGCGTTGCATGCTGGCGGTTAGACGAAGCACTCTGCAAAGCGGAGAACAGGATGAGTCCTCTTGGATTTGTTGTGACGGTTGTCTCTGACCCCGTTACCGCGAACCGAGAAAATTTTGCATGGTGCAAAAACATGACTTCAATGATTTCAAGACAAAACTTGAAGCAATCTCAGTGGGTAAGTCGGGAATCGGATCCATGAGACCAAAGGAACATGCATCATTATTCCAGTTTTCGTCATCACCAAACTGCCCACATCATTGTGTTGTTGTGTGTGTCGTACACAGCTTACGGTGACCCCTCGGCTCATGTCCATTCATGTGCAGATCCTTGAGACTGGCAACGGTGGCAGAAGGCTAGGCGGCCGGCGGCGACGAGCGCCCAGAAGACTTCCGTATTTTCTAGATTCGTGCTGTGTCACAGCACGTTGGCGTGCAGCCTATCAGGACATAGATCTCGTCGGTGCGAGCATTCTGGTTCAAACGACTCGTCGTTCTGACGTGTCTGCAGGGAGTTATGGCCAATACTGTGTTTTTGCCACTGTTTTGTCCTGCTAGAAAATAGCGCCCTTGTGCGCCGTGTGTGTGTGCACTAGGTCCGTGACGCTATTTAGGTTGCCCAGACCTCAGTTGTCCCTTCTCCCTGCATATTTCAACATTTGCAGCTTCTAACACTTGTGTTTGTGTCCCTAGCCAACCCCTTGTTGTTCTCACCTCCACCTGTATGTGTTAATGAGTTAGCTAGCTAGCTTGTACTGCCACGCCAGCGACAGCAGTGCTAGGAAGCTGTCTCTCACATTGAACATCGTGAGTTTGAGTAAGAACTGTAGCATTATTTGCAAATAAAAGCATCCAAGCAACCCAATACCGTTGCGTACATGTGACTTCAATCTGTCGCTTCAGCTTGGATGTGTAATTGAGTGGAATTGTCATTATCTCTATGGCTATTGCACTGAAATCGGGACTGAGAATCTTGGCATCTCCTCCTTTGCCTAGTGAGATGAAAAATCAGCTTGATCCCAGGTTTGTGACAGCCTATCATCCCAACTTTGGTCCCAACTTTGGTCCCAAAGCTAACGCAATCCCGTCATGATCGCCTCAAAACTCGGTGACAAAGTCCTGTGGGAAAGAAGGGGCCAACGGTTTCGGGGAGGGCTTTGGCAGAAGTCTTGGCGCTAGTCTCCATTGGGTCTTAAGTGGTGGTTGCTCCCAACGCGACGACTACCGATATTGCAGCGGTGGTAGCGGCAGGGACAATGGTTGGAAAAAGAGTCGTTACGGCATGGTCATCGGTGTTGGTATGATTTCCACTCACACATTGACTTCTGGGCTTGCTGCACACGTCACCCTCAAGGGTAACTGACGAGCTATGCAACACATGGTGACGTACCAGTGTTGTGATTTGTTACGTTCCTGTCAACCTGTATAGTTTACTTTGACCACTCGGCCGTGTCCATACTCGTGCAGATCCCTGATGCCGACCCTGGTGGTACCGGTGAGTCATCTGGTGGCGGACTACAAGCTTGCAGATGATCGACTACCGTTCCAGAGCTCTGGACGCTACCCGGGACCTCATGCAGTTTTTTTGCAACATACAGGACTTCATCGGTGGACTGGCCATGGGCTTGATTTGCATGTTTTTGCATTGTGTGTCCACCGTTTGATGTTGGATGAATGCATGTGACCAGTCGTAGTGTCCGGCTTTTGATATTGCACGTCTAGATTCAGACGGCGTAGCGTTCTGACATGTCTACGCAGAGTTACGGCAAAAACATTGTTTTTGGGCCGGTTTTAGGATAGATCTTGCACTGCCATGTGCGACACCTGCCGTGCGCCGCGGCAGGTACTTATGCCATGGACTTCTCATTTGTCATTTCTCTCTGCAAATGCTATTGAAGCATTCTGACACTTTGCCTTGTGTCTACTAGTGAGACCCTTGCCTTTGTGTGCACGACTTGTCACTGTCGTCACCGTCTGACCAGGCACTGACGCCTAGTCAGCGGCTGCGTCACTAGGAAGCTTCCACGTATGCTCTCATGGTATCAGAGCGGTGAGACAGTTCTCATCGAGCTGCACAGTAGAGACGTAGTAAAGCAGCAACAGTGAGTCACCACTATAGCAGATCCACAGGGACCTATCGACGACAACAGCCGATCGCCGTCGACGTCGCTCACTCATCATCACCACGTGAGACTGCATCAGCAGCAGCCACTAGCGGCAGCAGGCAATAGCTGTAGTAGACTACAGCCGCCAGTAGCTGTCGTCATTGGCACATGCAGTAGCAGCAACGGCAGCAGCGGCGGCAGCAGCACAGCAACAGCACGTGGCGCCAGCAGCATTGCAGTAACACAGCACCAGCGGTAGCAGCAGAGGCGGCAGCAGCATAGCAGCAGCGCACCAACAGTGGCAGCAGCAGCGGCGGGAGCAGTAGCGCAGCAACAGTAACGGCAGCAACGCGCGGCGGCGGCAGCTGCGTGCAGCAGCCGCAACGCGTAGCAGCAGCAGCAGCGCACAGCTGCTGCCACGGCCGCATACGCAGCCGCCAGGCGGCTGCTCCGCATGCAGCTGTGCGGCTGCGGCTACAGCTGACGCCGCAGCAGCAGCAGCAGCTGAGCGGAAGTTGCTACGATGTTTCCGTGCAGCTTCTACGCGGCTGCTGTGGAGCGACCGTCTGCTCGCACAGCAACCACGAAGGTTGACCAAAAAAAAGAAAAAGAATGGGAAGGCGAGCTGGCGTCATCATTTTTCCTTGCTGACGTCATCAGGTCATGCTGACATCAGCAACTTCTTGCTCATGTCAGCATTTACCTTAGTGAAATTTCTGGTCGGAGGGTCATGAGTTGCCAGCGTTTCAAATCCCCGAGAAACTCTCGCGTTTCTGCAATTCGACCACGTTGACGTCTTGGCCCATAATGAGTGGCAACATGGCTCCATCCAGCATTAAGGGAAAAAGGGTACTAGATCCCTCTTCTTCCTCCTCAGGGGTCATGAGCCCACGTTTGCAGGCTATTGAGGACTTACGGAGCCAGCAGGATGAGATGCGTTGCTTGTAGCGGGAGCAGACTGACGCCATCCGTACATTCACCGAGCTTCTTCGAGGTCATTCCACGACTCCACGACAGACCTCTGCGGGAGCGGCCAGGGTCGCACCCTCTACACAGCAGTGAGCTCCAGCACCAGAGACAGCAGCTGGCGCCGACCCGCCACCTCTTGATCCTTGGGACGAGGATCGAGACATGCCAGGCATGGAGGGCGACTCCCCCGAGCGCGAGATTTATGTGCTTCAGGAGCGTCTCCGCCAGCTTCAGACGAGCTCTCGGCTCCCACACACCTCTCACTTTCCAGAGTTTAGATCGTTGCCTGACCTCCACCCTAGCGACTTCCCTCTTCCCAGCGTCTTTCCCATCCCTCGTCCTTCCTAGCCTGTGGTTGCTCTCCCTACGGAGCGGCAACCCAAGGACTTCGAGCCACCGTCCCCACGGTATGTCAGCAAGGACGGCTTTGACTGTTGGGAGATCCTCTTCCAGGTTTGAGCCACTTCAGAGGGCGTGTGGCCCTACTACCACAGTCCGTATCAGACTATGCAACAAGCACAGGTACTAACAGCGGCTAGGGCGATGCGCAGACTTCTCTACGCCATGCCGCGCGAGACCGGTGTCGAATTGTGCTCTTTCCTTGGCGAGACGGGTACAGGCACCGGCGCTGATCCACGCGGGGGCTGGGACCTAGCATTATCCTTGCTTGTTGTAGAGACGCACGCCACCCGCGCCGTGCACATCCGTGCCTTTCACTCCCTTCGTCAGGGGCCTGCCAAGCCTGCAGTCGACTAATGGCGACGCGCCATGCGCATCTACACGCGCCTTGGGACATCAGGAGGTACACAGCTGTGGGCGCTCTGCACGATCATGCTCGAAGTTCGCCTTCAGCACACACACATCTTCACGAGGTACAGCGATGCCGTGCTCAAGCGTTTTTTGGCCTCAATCCAGTTTCTTCCCTGGGCGCACCAGCTGTTCCTCCAGGTGACTTCCGCCCGTGATGCAGCCATGGCTCATCAGGAGACTTCCATTGCTGCAGCAGTCATTGCATCACCACCGATGCCCCTCTTGCAGACTCCTTCTCCATCCTCTATCACGTCCTCCTCCCCTTCCACCCCGATTACACCAGTTCAGACATAGGGTGTCGCGGTAGTAGCACAGGGGAAGAAGGGGCGATGGAGGTGCGGCTCGGGCCAACAGCAGTCGCAGTAGCAGTCGTCATCGGGCAGTAGCAGTGGACACTCCGTTCACTGCTAGAACTGTGGAGGCGCCCATTGCTATACCGAGTGCCAGCAGCCGCTCGACTGGGCGCGGATTACTTGCGAGCTTGAGGGTGCGCATGCAATACGGTCCACGTTGAGCAGAACATCCTCCGGGCGCGCAGCGACCACGATCGCAGCAGTTCCCGCTTCACCACTGGCGACCAGTGGCGACCCAGACCCACGTGACCGCACCATCGCCGAGCTCCGACACCTTCTGGTGCTTTGCTTTCAGGGAGGTGCGAGTGTGTTGTCACAGCCGGGTGGTTCACAGACTGTCTGTTTGTCTGTCCTTGTGGCTCGGGATGACTCGTGTGGGGGGGCACAATCGACATGTGATGACGATGGGCCTGACTATACGGATTGGATTCATGAGTCTCACCTTTGTGCCCTTCGTCGTTCCTCCCCACCTGCTGTCCAGCGTCCGTTTGAGACCGAGTGTTCCATTGCCCGTTGTACAATGACGTCCTCTAGTCGTGATTCTGGTGGCACTTGGATCATTGATTCCGGTGCCACTCATCACATGACCTGTCATCGTAGTGATTTTGTTGTTCTTGGCCATGTTGCGTCTGTTCGTTCTGTCCGCACAAGCTCTAGTCATTCCTTGCCTGTCCAGGGTGTTGGGGTCGTATGTTTCGATGGTCTGTCTAGCCCCCTATATCTTTCAGAGGTGTTGTTTGTGCCTGACCTTGAGCTCAGTTTGCTTTCTGTACGTGCTTGCACAATGATGTGACTCTGTGTGGAGCACATTGCAGAGTCCGCGACTGTGACTGCTATTGACACTCATAGCGTTGTTCTTCGTGCCTCAGTTGTGGATGACCTGTATCGTGTCTCTCGGACTTGTGCTCCTTGCTCCCCCTCCCTTTTCCGCTCATTTTTTTGTCACTGGTGTTCTGTCTCCTGAGCACCAGCGATTGCTTCATCGCCGCCTGTGTCATGTAGGCACCGACACCTCCATGTAGGCTCCTCATCCACCAGTCCAGTACCCCTAGGGTTCGCCAGCACCCTATGGAGTACATGTCTTGGGCGGACCGCCTTCTCCAACTTTTCTCGCTCCTCCGTGGTTTCCTCCTCCCTCCGGGTCCTCTGCTCCATCACCTACGCCTTCCATCGACATCGAGCGCGAGGTGGAGCAGTCTCTTCTACAGCGTGTGCACCTTTGCAATCAAGAAGGTGAGAGTGTAGCTACATTGGCCAGAGGTCTTGCCTGTCACACTAACATTGTCCTTCATGGAAACCCCTTGGTCATGTCCTTGGGTTGTCGTCTTTGTCTTTTCTGTGGGTCATGCATTTACAGTCTGTTGTTATCCCTTGTCATCTCATGGTCTGTGCCTTGTTGCCTTCCTCTGTTGGCAATGTTGCTATGTGTGTTCTTCTTCCCCATGTTTGTGTCTCTGGTGGCTTCTTGGTCCTTGACTCAGGCGTCACTCACCACATGACATCCGTTCTTTTCTCCTTTGTCTCGTTGGGTCTTGCTTGTTCTGTTTGCTTTATACGCATTGGGTTTGGCCAATTACTTCATGTTTAGGGTGTTGGCATCATTCGCTTGTTGGCCCCAGTGGTGTGTTGTTCTTGCCCGGCATTCTGTATGTGTCGTCCTTGGAGCTCAACTTACTGTCAATGACCTCCCTAGACGATCAGGGCATGGAGTTCTCAGCTAGTCAGGATGTTGGAACTGTCTGACTCCACTCCATTGATCATGTTAACTTGCAAATATCAACTGTGAAAACATTCATCGTGTTCCTCTGCTTGCCTCCTCCGCCTGCTCTGTTAGCTCCTTCTCTCTTGTCCATGTTTCTCCCTGTCTCTCTCCCGATCATGTTCAGCTCTTGCATCGTCGTCTTTGCCATGTGCACACTTATGAAACCACCACCGTACTCCAACTTCAAACCGTTGTTGGTCTGTCTCTGTCCATGTTTTTCTTGTCATACCGCTCTCACTGTCTTGACTGTGCCCTGGGAAAAATGCATCGCTCTCCTTTTGCATCTTCATACTCAGGGTCTTCTC
Organism: Penium margaritaceum; assembly: GCA_023375785.1. Classification (NCBI taxonomy): domain Eukaryota; kingdom Viridiplantae; phylum Streptophyta; class Zygnematophyceae; order Desmidiales; family Peniaceae; genus Penium; species Penium margaritaceum. Next base: position 45,532 of record SZWC01006800.1, on the reverse strand, counting down.
ACCCTCTTGATCTTGTTCGTGGTGATGTCATGGGTCTCCTTCCCCATGAGTTCCTTCGGGGCGTTGGGCGGTATGTCCTTTGTCTTACTCATGATTTCTCCCAGTTTCGCTAGACCTTTGCTCTTCGCCACAAGAGCGATGTTTGCGCAGTCGACGAGTCTTGGTTGCTGCAAGGTGAACGACCGTGTCGGCGTTCACTACCCGTCCTTTGCAATGACCGGAACGGTGAGTTCCTTGGTCCTACCGCCTGGATTCTTGAGTCCAAAGGGGTGTACCCGGAGACCTCAGATCCCTACACACGGCAGCAGAAAGGAGTCTCTGAATGATGGAATTGGACCCTTAAAGATGGTGTCTTAACCCTCTTGTCCGATTCTGGTCTCTCCCCTCTTTTCGCCTTTGAGGCCATGAATAATATGGCCTGGGTCTGGCACTGTGTTGCCCACGGTCCTCTCCCTTGCACCATCAACCCTTTTGAGTGCTGGTACAACATATGTGCTGATCTCCGTCTCGCTCGCGTCTGGGGTAGCATTGTGTCTGTCTGGCTTCCCAAGGACCTACACGATGGGAAGCTCTCCCCGCGTGGGTGCCTTTGTCCCTTTTCGGATGTCTCCACCCAGCCAAAGGCTTGGCACCTTTAGGATCCAGAGCACCAGCGTGTTGTTGAGTCATGCAATGCCTTGTTCTTTGAGTTTGTCCTTCTCCGTGACCTAGGTTGTCCCTCGTCCGCTGCCTTCCTATTGCCACTCTCTCGGTTGTGGGAGGAGGTTGGCCCTATAGTCCCTACCGTTCCCGCAGTCCCTGCTATTGTCCCATTCCAGTGGCCTTTACCCTCATCGCGTCCCCAGGTGTCCAGCACAGTGCCTACAAACTCTTCTGGTTCCCTCCTGTCCTTGTTACCGAGCGCGTTTGGATCTCCTACTTCCCCTGTCTTGTCCTCTTGTCCTTTGTCTGTGTCTCTTGCACACTCTTCTGCGACCCCTTTGAGTCCACTCAACCCTGTTGTTCCCAGTCCATCTGCTCCTGACCTGCCTCTGTACGGTGATCCCCCCCGGTCCTACTCCCATGTCACCCTTTGTTTGTGACGGACGCCTCCAAGCTCTCCCTACACGCTCCTCCAGTGTCTCCACGTCTGCCACCTGCTCATCACAGTCTCAACATAAGCAGTCGCTGACGTTGCCAACCAGCATAGATGCCTTGGGCTTGGCCATAGGGATTCTCCACCCTAGCTGTACCCTTGGAAATACACTACTCATGACAGAGCATGAGAAGCCACTTGACGCTTCCGTCCTTGGAAGTGTCACAGAGTCTCACGCAATTGCTCTCGCCTGATCCATCCACAATTCGACAAGGACGTGCGGCACCCGACTCACACCAATGGGAGGCTACCATGTGGGATGAGCTGTGAGCTCTAGACAACCATGCTGTTTAAGAACTGGTCAATCCTACTGCCAGGCCGCAAGGCCATTGACACCCGATGGATATTCCGAAGAGAGAGTAGAAGCCCAACGTGAGCTCGACAAACACAAGACACGTCTTATTGCCAAGAGGCATTCCCAAGTCCCCACTGTTAACTTTGATGAGACATTTGCCCACTTTGGACGTTACACCATAGCTGGAGCTCTCCTAAGTCTCGTCGCACACCATGATCGGGAGCTCGAGCAGATGTACGTCAATAGCGCCTTCATACACAGACAATTGATGGGGAGATTTGTATGGTCCACCCCCCAGGGTTTTCAGAAGGCACTGACAAAGTCTAGAGACTGCAAAAGTCCCTCTATGGCCTGAAATATTCACAAAGGAGCTAGAACCAGGACATCATCTCGTCCCTAGAGAAAGGGGGTACCAACAGAGAACACTTGGTCCTTCCCTTTCTGTCACCCCATTGTCACAACCATTTGCAGTCATCCTCGTCTGCATCGATGACTTGCTGAAAGCGTCCCTGTTTTCGTCAACATACAAGATGAAAGGCTTGGGTCCGGCTCGCATCTTTCTGGGCATGGAGCTCGAGCTTGACAGCGCTCATTGCGTTCTATCAGGCAACGTGCATCAGGAGCCTGGGGGGGCACTTTGCCTCCCTGCTCGAGTCTGCGCCCACTACTTCAACACCGATGAAGCCAGCCAGATAGAGGGTGCTGAAAACACTGGGCGTGTCAAAGCTGGGGGAGCCAGTAGATGTGACTGACTACTTGCGAGTCATAGGGTCTCTGATGCACCTGGCGACCACCACGAGAGAAGACGTCACCTTCGCTGTGAGTTTTCTTTCTCCATTCTGACAGTGCCTCGGGGCACAACAGATGGAGGCAGCATTACGTGTCATCAAGTATGCATTCTCTACTCCTCGCAATGGAATCTGTTATCGGGCACAATTGTCATTGGTTGTCGATGGATACATTGACAGTGATTGGGTGCATGATATGGATGCTCGCAGTCGCACAGGTTATATCTCCCTTGTTGGGGGGACAGCAATCTCATGGAAAAGTGGTAAGCAAGTTTGTGTGGCGCATAGCTCTAGCAAGGCACCTATGAGAGCGACTGGCTGTGTCGACTGTTGTGTGTCCTCATCTGTTGCATCACTTTGCGCTGTGAAAATCAAAGCACAAAGGCCATTTCTGAACACAATGGCATGCATCACACTTGCATGAAGTATATCAATGGGGAACACCATTTTGTGCATGAGCGTGTGGTTGCAGGCGATGTTCAGATCGTATGGGTTGACACCCGATAGTAACAAGTTGACTTCCTCAAAAATGCACTTAGCATTAACGTTTTCATGGCGGGAGTTCATGGTGTTGGCCAGCTGTGCTCTCGTGATGCTCCAGGCTGATCGGTTGTGCCAATGCCTGTGTACAGTCATGTGTCACTTCTTGTAAAGTCGGTGTTGTGATTGTCAGTGTTTGTGTGCATTTGGGCTATGGATCATGGAGGAGTGCTGGTTATGTGCTAGTACCACATGGTGACCTCTTGTCTTGTTGCACACTCATCTCACTGATGCAGGTGACAGACGAGAGAGAGGCAACGCTGCATGTTGTGCCATTGTAACGGCGTGATTAAATGACGAGCCAACCCCTTGGGCCAAGAGGGCAGTGTAGGTAGTTTTGACAATCGGCTTAGGCCACCTAGCATGCTTGGCAACACCACGGAGCCTGACATGTACGGCTTGAGCTTCACAGCAGTTAAGTCACCTGTAGTGATGGTGTGGGCGTGTAGGTGGATTCAACACATCACTTGTGTCACTTACATTCACAACCAACACTCCCCCATGATCCACAGACAAACACCCCACACACTTGTACAAGCAAGGCAGCACAACATCGCACCAATGTGAGTGACAAACAAGGAGCATGCACATCAACGAGGGGCATCACGTGCACGTAGCAGACCAACAGAATGCATAGCAACCTTGAACAATCCACTGTTAAGAGCTTTGGTGAGAAATTCTTCACGCTGTTGACAAATGTCAACCCAGAAAACCTGAACTTCTCCAGTGGCAATGCGCTCGTGTATAGAGTGATGCTCAATGTTGATGTAGTCTCCACACAGCTTTGCAACCCTGCTGCTCTATAGCTTGGCCTCTCTGTTGCTCCACAGCCCTGCTGCCATGCATTCTTTGCCTCGCATATCTGTTGTTCCGCATTCTTGCATTTTGCAGCTCAGTCGCTCAGCGACTCCGCAGCTCCATAGTCTCACAGCTTCGTTGCCCCAGACCCTTGCCTCACTTGGCCTGAGGCATTCTTGCTCCGGCCTGATCAGCTGTTCTGCATCCCAATAGCAGTAGCAGCCGCTGCATTCGTGGCCGGTGGTGCCACCCTAGCTTCTCCGCTGGTGACAGAGCTGATCCCTACCTCTCCAACGCCCGCACGTGAGCGTTATCGCATCAAAGAGGAGGTCGTCTACTACAAGGAGCCAGCAGAGCGCGAGGTGTGGTCCCGCCACATTCGTGAGAGTCCAGGGTACTATGCCCGAGAGGACTACGATTTTGCAGCCGATGACGCTCGTGTAGACACAGCCGAGTATGCCGCCCGCTGCCAGTCCGCTTTTGATGACTCGCCAACAGTAGAGAACGTGCCAGCCACGGGACCACCACGAGATCAGCTTCACCCTCAATCACTTGTAAGCTCCCCCGTTGCCCATAGGATGCGTCGGCAGATTAGGCGTGCTGTCATTTGTGGAGCGAGGCTAGCAGCACCAGCGGCAACCCTTGGATATTCCACTCGTTGTGCTTCATCTCCAGCAGCCTCAGGTTNTGCGCTTGTCTCCAGTGCTACTTTCTCCTCTAACTTTGCTGCCATAACATGTGTTGCACGTGCTGTGGCAGCACTGCCACTACCAACACTGCCGCTTGTAGGGCTATTGACACTTACACAACTGCTGCAGTCAATCAGGGACCTCTTGCAACAGCTGCCTTTAACATTACCACTCAGGTGGCTGTCGTAGCAGACTTAGTCGCAGCAGCGGCAGCTACAGCAACCACTGCCCTCTCCAGTGCAGTCTCCTCCATTCATTCCTTTGCAGCTCAGGTGTCATCTGCAGCCTCATCATCGACACTTGGCCAATACGTATGCATCCTCTTCACCACTGCAGCGACCATCTCCACTCTTATTGGTGCCGCGCTGACTGGGGTCGCCTGTCATATTGTCTCCACATCTTCCTCCGTTGCATTCATTGTAGCCTCAGCAGTAGCTGTGCATCCATAGGTGTTTGCCTTGCGCCGCTAACTCCTGGTGAGCTTGGCACGCTCGGCTCCTTTCCCCTCTCTCTTCTTTGTCACTCTGTGTGGCCGTGTTTGTGCCTTCAGGTCCGTTGCCTTGCCTCACACCCACCATTCATTCCCACACCCACTGGGGCAAGGGGAACTCTACCAAAAATTTCCTCGGCAGGGTCTTCACCCTCTCATCATGCATGTTGATGATGATCAGTATGCTGCACTACAAGAAGATCTGTGGCAAGAGCACGCTACTCTCCAAGTCACTTTCGCAGCACATTGCAATGCAGGAGGAAAACTAGGCACTCAACAGAGTGACCCGGAAGAATTTGCTTACCACATAGCAGAGCTAGTCCTAAACCGTGTACAGCATACACTACGCTCTGTGCCCTGCACTTTTTCTATTGCTCGCACTGCTGCTGCTTTCTCCACCTCATCCACTTCCACATCCAATGCCTTTGGCTCTCCCGCTTCCGACCCTCTCGCCGTCGCTGCTACTGGAGGCTCAGCTACCTCCAAAGCACTTGCGTTGCCTGTGCATCGCAAATCTGACTTTGACTCAGCGCCGCCTCATTTCACCTCTAACCTCACCTTCTCTTCATGGGAAAATCGCTTTAATACATGGACACAAGGCAAAGAGCTCTGGGAATACTAGCATGAGCCTAACCCCTCAGCGAACCCCCCTTTTGTCCCAACCAATGTAGAGTCTGCATGTGCTGTCTGCGTTCTCATCCGTGCTGGACCCAATGATCTCACTAATGAGATTGGAGCTTATAATGCTGACACCGCAAGCCTCACACCTGCTGACCGCATTGGCACTTATGCTCTCATTAAGCATCGCATCACTGTCACAAGCCAAACCTTCCAGAGTGTCCTTACTGTGCAGTTCAACACGCTGTCTATGTAAGCTGATGAGACCGCGGATGCCTATTGGGCCCGTAGTCTCCGCTTGCTTCGTGACCTTGGCAAGGCAGCCCTCGGACAGCTCCCTATTGTTCTCTCCATCGTCAACGGCCTCATCCCTGACCTGTCTGACATCTTCAAGGAGGTGAAAGCAACTGAACTCAAGCGTCTTACATGCGAGCTAGTACCCGCTAACGCCTCACCCATCATTGGTTCCCTCTGGGAGTTTACTGTCCAACGCCTCACTAACTGGTGGAGCGTCCTCGAAAACAAAAGCATCCATCATGTGGCATTGACAACAGCTGCCACCTCACTCCCTTCTTCCTCATCCTCCTCTATCTCATCGTCCTCACCCTCCACACTAGCCACCTCTCTTCTCAGCGAGGGAGGAGGGGTGGTTGGTCACGGGAAGGGTAAGGGCAAGGGTGCCGGTAGCTCCGGCACCGGTGGTTCGTCCGGGTGTGTCAAGGGTAAGGGGTTTGGCAGCTCCTCCTCTTCCACCTCCACCACCAGCACCGTCACGTGCTAGAATACTGGTGCTACATGTTGATTTGTACCAAAGTTTCCAGCACCGCCCGACAATGAATTTCTTGCGTCGGCTATGCAGGCGCATAGGGCACGCACCTCCAACAGCTCAGGGTGCTCTTCTTATGCCACCTCCTCTACAGCTCCCGTCCGCCGCAGTCTGCCGGTTTCCACCGATTCAACAGCCTATAGCACTGCTGCAGCACCATTTGCACCTCCTTATCCCTGGGTGTGGCCCACTGTGGGACGTGTCTACTATGGCTCCTCCACAGGTCCATACACTCCACCGTCATGGGCCTCCTCCATCTACTCATCTCGGCGCTTCTCCTTTGGTGTTTTCATCGCCCTTGATCCGCCACAGGATGATCATCTAGTGGACACTGCCCTCTCCCACGCCATCCACAGGTATCATCTCCGTGATCAGGGAGGTGAGAGAGGGTGTTCAAGGTTAGAGTCACTTGTGTGTGCCGTTGATGAGGCCTTGTGTGGTTTCGCGTCAGGTCACGTCCAGGGTTGTCTCTCTGCTGATATCTTGTGGATTGAGGAGTGGCAGGGAGCCCGGTGGGAGAGATTTTCTGCCTGGACCATCTTAAAAACCAAAACAAAAAAAGTAGTGGCAGTCCATCCTCTTATCTCATTGTCTCGTTGCCTGTGGTCAAAGTCTTATGCTTCACAGTACCGTTGCCATAGTCAGTCGTAATCTTGCAACTACTCCCGTGTCGGGTGGCTTCTAGATCCTTGACTCCGGAGCCACCCATCACATGACTTTGTTGTGCTCCTCGTTTGTCTCCCTTGGTCCTGTTGGCTTTGTCCGCTTTGTCCGCACTGGCTGCGGCTAACTTCTCCGTGTTCAGGGCATTGGGATTGCTTGCTTTGTTGGGCCCGGAGGGGAACTGTTCTTGCCTGATGTGCTGTATGCTCCCTCCCTTGCGTTGAGTATTCTATCAGTTACAATGCTCAATGACCAGGGCATGGACTTCTCCTCTAGCTGCGGCATTACCTCTATTTCTCATCGCACTTCTATTTGCATCTTGCTGTAGGACACCCGTTGTGATCGCCTATTCCACGTTCCCTCCTTTGCCCTTTCCCCTACGACTTGTGCTCATGTTCATGTGGGTCGCTCACTCTCCCCTACACACATGCGGCTATTGCATCGTCGCCTGTGCCACATTCACACTGCCACCATTGACAGCTTGCTTTGTGTGCTTCCTTTGGATGGTCTTGACGCTCTCAATTGCGGTTGGGGCAAAATGCATCCCTCTGCATTCTCCACTTCTGAGTTCCGTACTTCCCACCCCGTTGACCTTTGGCACGCTGATGTCATGGGGCCTCTCCCTCACGAGGCTCTGGGATAGGTTGGTTGCTATGTCCTCTGTCTCATTAATGACTTCTCCGGCATGCGTTGGGTCTTTGCTCTTAAGGGTAAAAGTGAAGTTTGCTCCACCCTTGAGTCATGGCTCCCTGAAGCTGAACTTGCCTGTGGTCGCCGTCATTGTGTCTTTTGTTCTGACTGTGGCGGGGAATTCATGGGCCCAACTGCTCCATTCCTTGTGTCTTGTCGGGTGTGTATGGAGCATACGACTCCCTATACACCTCAACAAAATGAGATCTCTGAATGTTAGAATAGGACCCTCGCTGATGGTGTCCGCACCCTCATTAGTGCCTCCAACCTTCCTCCTCTCTTCTCCTTTGATGCCATGTCCCACATGAACTGGGTTTGTAACCATGTTCCCCACGGTCCTCTTCCTTGTCGTGTCACCCCGTTTGAGCATGGGTATTGCCATCATGCTGACCTTCGTCTTGCTTGCGTCTGGGGCTGAGGGCCATGCAAGAGGAGCTCACCGTCCTTCAAGAACATGGATTCTTCAAACTTGTCGATCTCCCACTAGACCACAAGGCCGTCTTGGCTTGCTGGGTTCTCCGACGCAAACTGAAACCTGAAGGCAAGGTCGACAGGTACAAGGCTATAATCACTGGCAAGGTCTTCTCTCAGGTCCGTGGCATCGACTTTGATGAGACGTTCACTCCACTTGGGCAGTACGCCAATGCACGTGCTCTTTTGATCCTAGTCGTCCAACATGGCTGGGAACTAGAGCAAATGGACGTCAACGACGTATTCTGTCACGGACGACTGGATGAGGTGATCTACATGGTGAACCCCCCGAGTTCATTGATGGTACAAGTAAGGTATGGCGGCTGTGTAAGGCCCTGGCTCAAGCAGTCACCTTGCTGTTGGAACATGGAGATCTCCTCCACTCTCAAGCGAGGCGGCTATCGCCGTAGCACCGTCAACCCAACACTCTTTCTGAGTGCACCCTTATGGCCATTATGGTCTATGTCGATGACCTTCTCATTGCCTTGTCCAGTCCCACCACAGTGTAGTCCGTGAAGTTCCTTCTGCAGTTCACCTGCAAGATGAAGGACCTACGCCCGGCTTGAGTGAGCATGACCACCAGCGTTGCACACTGCACCTACACCAGTCTGCCTACATACGTAACTTGTGGGAGAGCTGTACCCCGTTGTTGACAAAAATCCTTGTTACTATCACACAGATGACTCCAACAGGTGAGCACCTGTTGTAGTCACTTGACACATCCCAGCTTGGAGAGCTTCTCGATGTAATTGACTACCTTAGAGTGATCAGTTCTCTGATATCCCTTGCCACCATCACTAGAGCGGATATGGCCTTCTCGGTAAACTTCCTTGCTTAGTTCTCCCAATAGCCTCGTTAGAGGCATCTTGAAGCATCGTTGAGTGTCGTTCACTACGTGCTCTCCACTGTACGTGTGGGACTATGCTATAGAGAACAACCCTCTGTGGTCGTTGAAGGATTCACTAACACTGACTGGGCTCATAACACATACGCTAGCAATTACACTGGTGACATCTTCCTTTGTGGTGGAATTGCCATCCCTTGGAAAAGTGGGAAACAAGGATGTGTTGCGTGCAACTCCAACGAGGTAGAGTACGTAGCACTCGCTGCAGGTACGTGTGAAAGTGTGTGGTTGTCCCGCATGCTGAAAGAGCTTAAGTGCCCATCTGCTGGATGGTCTCCTCGTGAGTTGGCACTCCAAAAGCGGTAACATCAGCACCAATGTCACTTCAACATCAATCACATGTGTCAGTGCGATGAGTGTGTAGCGAGGCCAAAGCTCACAACGGAACTGTGGGACACAAACCAACACTTCCCCATGACCCACAGCCGACCCACGTCATGAGCTCACAGTCACAAAGAGTGTCACAAGTAGTGACGGACGGCTGTACACGCACTAGGAATGAACATTCACCCAGGATCACCACTTGGACACAACAGCCTAATAGCATGCACATCCGCCTCAAAGACGTTACTATTGAGTGCCTTCGTTAGGAATTCAGCTCGATGCTGTCATGTATGGATCCAGACAACCTAGACAAGACCTACAGCAATGCGCTCACGCACAAAATGATGCTCAACATTGATGTGTTTTGTGTGTATGTGATGCATGCCATCATGTTCAGGAATTGCCTTAGTGCTCTGGTTGTCACAGCGCAATGTGATATAGCGGATGGGAACGCGCAGTTGTTGTAGCAAGTGACACAGCCATACACTCTGGCAAGTACCTACACCTAGAGCAACATACCCAGCCTCATTGGAGGTGTGGGCCATGCAACCCTGCTTACCACTCTTCCACAACACAGCAATCCCCCAAACGAGGAAGAAGTAACATGTACAGCTGCGTGTGTCAGTGTCATGTGCCCAATTGCTGTCAATACATCCATCCAAGACGATGGATGGCTGTGCACGATAGAAAAATCGAGTGCGGGCAATGGAGAGGGCGTACCTGACAACGCGCATTGCAGCCTCCATGTGTCTAGCTCAGGGAGCCAGGGAGAACTGGGCCAGGAAGTTCAGGGAGAAGGTGACAACTGTCCTGGTTGTAGTCGCCAGGTACATTAGTGACCTGATGACACGAAGATACGAGATGTGCCATAGCAGCCGTACAGGTCACATCAACTGTCTCCCCCAGCTTAGACACATCTATTATCTTCAGCAGCCTATGACCTGTTGGGGTCATGGGAGTGGATGCAATTGGTGTGGACTCTAGCAGGGGAGCAAAGCGCTCTCCTAGACTGCGGACCTATGTAGCCTAGTGAACATGAAGTGTGCGACGAGAATGATCGCGCTCAAGCTTCATGCCCAAGAAGACTCGAGCAGCTCCCAAGTCTTTCATCTTGTATGTGGACTACAAGAATGTCTTTATTGACTCGAAAGCAGCCTGACCAGGCGATGCTATCAGCAGGTCATCCACGTAGACGAGGATAGCGATGAACCGGGCAGAAGGTGGACTGACAATAAGTGATGGATCCAACGTACTACGTCAGTAACCTCCTTTCTCAAGAGTGGACGTGATCTCTTGGTTCCAGCACTTTGGCAACTTCTTTAGGCCATAGAGAGCCTTTCGTAGTCGCCAAACTCGGTCAGTGCCACTGGAAAAGCCAGGAGGCTGAACCATGTAGATCTCCTCATCCAACTGTCCGTGGATAAGGGTGCACACTGTTAATTCTCCTGTATATACTTTCTCTTGTGGTCGTGAGTGCGCAGGGTACGCTGGTCCAGGAAGTGGGGGCGACACATCGTGAGCGGACGGCATCCTGGCGTATCAGCTTGTCGCCCTGGGATTCGTGCTCTTGTGTGCTCGCCTCCACCCTGGCAGTGTAGCCTATAGTCCCTCTGGTTTGGATATTCACATGTAGGAATTTAGTTTGGCAGCAATGCCGTTACATGCTTGTGATGCCTAGATTAGTCCACGCTCTTGAAACTGGTTAGGA
>SZWC01006800.1:17710-34554 GCA_023375785.1 Penium margaritaceum | reverse complement strand
GCATCCTGGCGTATCAGCTTGTCGCCCTGGGATTCGTGCTCTTGTGTGCTCGCCTCCACCCTGGCAGTGTAGCCTATAGTCCCTCTGGTTTGGATATTCACATGTAGGAATTTAGTTTGGCAGCAATGCCGTTACATGCTTGTGATGCCTAGATTAGTCAACGCTCTTGAAACTGGTTAGGACAATTGTAGGTTTGCTTTGTAGTATGTTTGTCTACATGCCCAGGGGTTATCCGAGTTCAGAAACCCACGTTCGAGGGGCGTGCGAGGACTTTGTCCTTGCACTTCGCAGTTCGCCGGCGAGCTTCGCTCGCCGGCCGATGGGTGAGGATCGACTAGCGATCTTCACTCGTAAGAGAGTTACACTCTCTTACTCGGACACTTGTTTTTTTTTTCATGGCCGCGGACCTTGTTTTGACCCTAACTTCCTCAATTGTCCACCATTTTCCATGAAACAAACTGCAATCTGGTCGTAGGAGTACTCTCATGGTATCAGAGCAGGCTCGCTGGCCTCAAATAGACTCGAGAGAGGGGCAGCAAGCAAAACAACGGGCAGCCAGATTAGGTCACGTGGCCGTCCACGTGCCATCGGCGTCGTAGGCAGCCCCGCGCTCAGTGTAGGGGCGTCGAACGCACCCAGAGGGGACCGCGCAAGCCGCGCCACAGGCGCTGAGGAGGCGGAGCCACCCACAGTCCATTTTGTGGTCACGGGGCGACGGAGCCGACCCGCTAGGCACCCCAAGGGCTCCCCTAACAGTGGGGACCGCGTAGGTGGGGTGGGAATGGGCTGGGAAGGGTCTGGGGGCTGGATGCAGGTTCCCCAACAGGTCCTAAGGCGGTTTCCCAGAGCGTAAGGCTCTCATCCGAAAAATGGGCCCAATGTGGGCCCGACGGATTGCTGCCGAAGTTATCTTGATTGGCAGGAGCAGATTCTAGCCGCGTCCGGCCTCCCCAGCAGTGGGAATGTCCAACGCCGGGGGTAGTGTAGCAGGTGGGAGGGTTGATGGTGCCCAAGACGGTGATCCATTGGCCGTGACCCTCACGGCCGCCGCCGTCGCACAACTAGGCTTGGGATCCAAGGACCTGTCACCACCTCAGCTGGGTACCAGGGACTTCCTAGCCTGGAAGGACCTGTTCCTGGACTGGTCCACTAAGCATGGCTTGGAGAGCTACTATCTCCAGCCGGCTCCAGACACTGCTGATGCGCAAGTTCTCCTTCGCGCGTTCAACGCACTACGTCGCGCGCTCCCTGATTCGCAGTCATATGCCCTGCGCGAGTACCGTTTCGGGGGAAAGGGAGCAGACCCGACTGACTCTCGCACGAGAGACCCTCGGCCACATGATGCCTGGAGGCATCTTACCACCCGCCAGGAAGAACAAGGCATGATGCTAGTCGTGACCCTGCGAGACAAGCTGCGCAATCTCTCTCTTCCCCAAACCTGGAGCACCGGTAGCAGACTACTGGGACAAGGCTATGGACATCCGGCAACGTCTACTTGGACTCGGCGTGGCATGCTCCATTCTTGAGTGGCTGAATGTGGTGCTCTTGCACCTGGGCGAGCAGTACAGAGACTTCCGTCGAGACGTTTTCTGCCGTCACCCCGTGGCAGAGATCGAGGGCATCGACCTGTCTGTCGTCTTTGCTCAACTCCGCAACTACAAAGATATTCTCAAAGGAGAAGCCCGTGAAAACGTGGGTGCTCCGACAGCCTATGCGCATCAAGGCACCTCAGTTGGCCCAGAACCGTCCATCCACTTCAAACACACACAGACCAGGACCAACAGTGCAGGAGGGAGGAGTAACGCTGGGAGTGGTGGTAGGGGCCGAGGGCGTGGACGCGGAGATCAAAGATGTAGCTTTTGCAATCAGACAGGGCAATTTTGGCGTCGTTGTCCCGCACTGCAGCGCCAAATGATGGACAGGCAGCAGTAGTAGCAGCAGCGCCAGTGGCAGCAGCCACAGCAGCAGCAGCAGCGCCAGTGGCCCCAGCAGCAGTAGCAGCGCCAGTGGCCCCAGCAGTAGCAGTCACATCATTTGATTGCCGGGTGGAATGGGCCGCAGAGCATGGGACCAGGTTCCCCAACACCAACCATGGTGCCCTTTGGTGCGACAACGTTTGGGTCACAGATGCAGCAGACATTGCCCTTGCCCTCAGCATCCGCGCCACCCACCTACCAGGGCCCATACTATGTGCCGCCCTTCTCGAACACTCCCGTGCCCATGCCTGAGTGGGCTATGCGCGTGTACACCGAGACGGCTCAGGCACAGCAGCCAACTCCTCCACCACCCGAGCTCAGCTAAACAGCCCCGCTGGAGCCTCAGCTTCCTGAGACAGACGCCATGGCCCCACCACACTTTGCATCACAGCACTCAGGTCAGCGGCTAGGTCACACCCATGTCACTACGGGCCATGCCCTACCCATGCATGAGTGATTGCTTGACACTGCCGCGTCACATCACATGTCCCCGCATCGTCAGCTGTTTGTGACATTGCACGCAACGCTTGGTGTGGATGGTGTGAGAACTGGTTCAGGGGAGATCTTGCATGTTGAGGGCGTGGGCACAGTTGCATTGCAAGCGCTGAGGGGTGTGCTATGGAGCTGGCGACGCAGTCCTGCTTCCTGCTACACCACGAGACCGTTGCACCAGCGAGGAAGAACATGTAGCCGGATATGGACTTCCGCTTGTCGACATCTCCAGCGTAGTCTGCATCTGTGTAGCAGACCAGACACAAGGGATCCGCCCGCCCATTGTCGTCGAACCTCAGGAGCGCGTGCCGCGTTGCCTGCAGGTAGCGGAGGATGCTCTTGACCGCCTGCCAGTGTAGTGGCCCTCGATCGGCCACGTACCTGCTCACTTGGCCCACTGCGTAGGCCAGGTCTGGTCGAGTCGCCACCATGGCGTACATAAGGCTACCCACCGCCAATTGGTAGAGCACCCCTGCCATATTCTCCCGCTCTTCTTTTGTTTGCGGCGCCATTGCCGCACTTAGTTCACACATCGTGGAGACAGGACTTCACACTTGTTTGCAGTCCTCCATATCGTACCACCTCAGTACCTCGGCCACGTCTTTGGCCTGCCCCAACTCAAGCGTGCGCGCCTNCACGTACCTGCTCACTTGGCCCACTGCGTAGGCCAGGTCTGGTCGAGTCGCCACCATGGCGTACATAAGGCTACCCACCGCCAATTGGTAGAGCACCCCTGCCATATTCTCCCGCTCTTCTTTTGTTTGCGGCGCCATTGCCGCACTTAGTTCACACATCGTGGAGACAGGACTTCACACTTGTTTGCAGTCCTCCATGTCGTACCGCTTCAGCACCTCGGCCATGTATTTGGCCTACCCCAGCTCAAGCGTGCGCGCACTTCAGTTCCAAGTAGTTCTCACCCCGAGGTAGAAATCTAGCTCCCCCATGTCAGACATCTGGAACCTGCTGCTGAACTTCTCTTTCAACTGCTGTAGGCTCAGCAGGTCTGAGGAGCACAAGATCAGATCGTCCACGTAGAGTGCGACAATCTGATGGAGCTTCTTGCTGCGTCGCATGTACACGCTATGATCCGCCTCACAGTTCTTGAAGCCGAGTTGCACCATGAAGCTGTCCATCTATTGGTACCAGCATCGGGGCGATTGTTTTAGCCCGTACAAGGACTTCTGCAGCTTGCACACCTTGCTCTCTGGCACCTCCATCCCCTTCGACACCTCCATGTAGATTTCCTTGTCGATGATTCCATTGAGGAAGGCCGTCTTTACGTCCATCTGGTGGAGCTCCATGTCCTTCACGGCTGCCACCGCAAGGATCACCCGGATGCTTGTGAACTTGGCGATGGGGGCGAATGTCTCATCGTAGTTCTTGCCCTTACGCTGTGTGTACCCCTTCGCCACGAGCCGCACCTTGTACTTGTCGACCACACCTTCCTTTGTGAACTTGGTCTTGAAGACCCACTTGGAGCCGATGACCTTGGCGTCTTTTGGCCTGTCAACCAGCTACCACGTGTCGTTTTTAGCAATGGACACCAACTCCGACTTGATGGCGGCGTCCCACTGCTTCCCCTCGGACCGCGCAAGCACCTCTTGCACGGTCGTTGGCTCCGTTGATGCAACCAGCATGCACCGTGTCATGCCGATCCATCGACCGGTGCCTGCGTCGAAACGCTTCCCCGCTCTCCGCTGCCTCCCGTTGCAGCGCGGCAGTTTTGGTGGCATCTCGTCGCTCTGCTGCGATCCTTTTGACTCTACCCACTCCGGTGAATCATTGACCGGATGGATCCCTGAGGATCTCTCCCGCTCTGGCAAAACTTTGACCGGACGGGCGGCGCGTCCGGAGGATTCTTTGCCGACGCCCAACGTGAACTCTGCTAGGAGTGCACGTTTCGGCACCCGCGGTGCCTCCTTCGACGGACCATTCCGCCGGTTCTCCAGCCCACCTGCATCGTTCTTAGAGTCCTCCGCGTCGGCTGCTGCACCTGCTACACCGCCGCGGTCCAACGCCGCATCATCAACCTCCGCGTCTGCCGGCTCCTCCTCGTAGTCGAGGAGCTAGAACCACTCCCCCTGTTTTGGAGTGTTCCCGACGCTCATGTTGTTGCTGCTGCTGATGAAGCTCTACTGCTCGTCGAACTTGACGTCACGGCTGCGGATGATCTCTTGCGTGCGCGGGTCCCAGAGCCGATACGCCTTTTGCGCGCTCTCGTAGCCGATGAACAAGCACGGATTCGCCCGCGGTTCTAGCTTGCTGTCGCGTCGTTGTGCCGCTTGCACCATCGCGTGCGCCTTGCACCCGAACACCTTCAGGTGCGCCACGTTTGGCTTGCACCCGCTCCAAACCTCCTGTAGCGTCTTCCAGCCGCCCTTACTCTTCAGCACCGCTATTGGGGTGAGGTTGATGGTGTAGCTTGTTGTACGCACAGCCTCCGCCCAGAACCCTTGCGGCAACCCCGCATCCACAAGCATGGTCCGCACCATGTTGAGCAGTAGCTGGTTTGCCCGCTCCGCCACTCTGTTGGACTATAGCGAGTACGGCGTAGTGGGTTCCCACTTGATGCCCTACTGCTTCATCCACCCGCTGCATCCCACATACTCTCCGCTATTGTCGCTGTGTAGCGCTCTGACCTTCCGGCCCGTCTGCCTCTCCACCGCTGTGACGTACTCCTTCAGCCGGTCCAGGACCTGGCCTTTCCGCTTCATGAAGTACACCTAGATTTCTCTGCTGCTATTGTCAATGAAGGTGATGAAGTATCTCAAGCCGATGTTTGACTGCATTTTGAATGGTACGCACACGTCGCTCTACACGACATCCAGCAGGTCCTTGTGCGAGCCTCGTTCTCCTTGAACGGCTTGCGTCGCGACTTGCCCAAAATGCAAGGCACACACTTTTGTGCGCTGCTGCATCTGCTACTGTGTTTGCACCTTTGATGACAAGGCCACGCACCATGTTGCACTTCGCCATCTCCTTAACGGTTGCGGGCGCCAAATGCCCCAATCATTGGTGCCAGAGCTCCAGATCAGCACTTCCTCCCTTAGCCATGTTGTCGACGCGCACCTGCAAATCTCCTACGTCAGATGCCGCGGGGACCACCTTGGTCTCCATGATGTAGAGACCGCCCTCGCGCTTCGCCTCTAGCATGACCTCGCCGTCGCCGTCAATGTGCACCACTATGCCTTTCCTGTGGAAGAGCACCTCATACCCCTTGTCCATCAAGCGGCTGACACTTAGGATGTCCGCCAAGCTGGGGACATGCTGCACATCACGAACTGTGCACAGCTCCTTCTTACCGCCCACCACAACTTCCACCTCCACGTCGCCTTTGCCGGCCGCCGGCTCGACTGTGTCCTTCGCGACCACCATTGACTTGGAGGACTTCTCGTAGGTGACAAATCCCACCTTCTCAACTTGGGTGTGCTCCTCGGCCTCGGAATCCAGGTACCGCCTGTTGGCCTTCTTGAGGAAGTGGTTCTTGTTGCCGTTGAGGAGCGACCTGCCCTTGTTGTTTTTTCTGCCGGTCTTCGCCTCCTCCATGCACTCATGGACCCAATGGCCCTATTTGCCGCAATTGTGGCACGCACCTTTCTTGGCGCCCTTCTTGCCGCCGCCCTTTCTGCTGCTTCCTTGGCCCTCGCTTCCGCCACCATGTGTTTTGGTGACGAGGGCCGATGAGGAAGACGAGGACTCCCCGCAGCTCCGTCGCTGTGCCTCGTTGCGGATGTACCCTGGGACCGCGCCATAGGTGAGCTTGTCCTCCGACCATCCTTCAAGGATGGTGATGAGTGGGCCCCAACTGTCAGGTAGGGCCATGAGGAGGGCCATCGCCAGCAGCTGCGTGTTGATCTTCCACCGCACCTCGTTGCATTGCAAGGCGAGTGACTCGATCTGCTGCGTGGCGGAGATGACATCACCTCCTCGATTCTCACCGTGAGGAGCCGCTTCATCGTGAAGATTTTGTTCGCGAGCGACTTGGATTGGTGGATAGCGCAGAGCTTTTGCCAAGCTTCGGCTGCTAGCTTGCAGCCTTGGAAGTAGGACTGCGACTCGGCTTTCCCGGACACCAGGAGCATGAGCACCTCCGTGTTCTTCTTTTCGAAGGCCTGTTTCTCCGTGTGCGTAGCAATCGCCTCTGTGAGTACCTCCTTTCCCAACATGACACCCAGTAGCCCCTTATGCGAGAGGTGCAGGTCAAACTTCCACCTCCATAGCCCAAAGCCCGGGCCGCCTGCATACTTCTGAATGGGTTGCGTCTCTTTCGGCGCCATGTGCGCAGCCGCTACTCCGACGGGTTCTCAAAACTTCACCGCGACGTCCACGATGACGATCCCGTGCGCTCCAGAAGACGTGAACGTTGGAGGCGTTCAGACCTGTGGGCCCATAACCCTTTTTTCACGATGGAATCCGCATGATGCGGTCCCGAATTTTTTCTGATCGCCTCTAGTGGTTCACTTCTTCTGTTTTGGGCGGATCTGAGACTGAGCGTGAGCTTTCTGGTCGCCTCACGCTATGTGAGCAAGCATATATAGACAGTCACTTTTGCGAAGGGAAAAACGCGATTTTGCATAAGTATTTGTACATGGAAATCAGCACAACATTTATAGGGCTAGTCATGAGCTTTCCAACGCACCAAACCGTGCGTGATTCGGCCAAGTGTAGCCCAAGTTACGTTTGCCGAGGCGCAGGTCTCACCCACCACAGAAGCCTGACGCAGCCACTCGCCGTGGCGCCTTCCTTCACGTGCGAAGCGCCTTTCCCAAGGTGCAGATCCCATTGCACATGGTCTGGGGATCCCCTGCACTGTTTTCACGCACCCTGCCCACTTTTGGGTCGAGTTTGGTGATGGGGTGTGACGAGGTTCGAAACCTGTCCGCGGACCTGCAGTAAGAATCTGACCAAGTCCCCGAGTAACAAAACATACTACTGAGTTTCGGACGCTGAGCCATGATTTTGGCCCTCACTAAGTCCATCAGTAACAACCTGAACTACAGGATCCGGTGGATCATCCACCCGACGCCCTGGCAGGCCTTCCGGAGCAATTTCACCAAATGGTATCTTTGCTACTCAATCCGGTCAATTATCCACCGGATTTCGAGTCGCGGCTGGCTCCCAGAGCCACTGCGCACACCCCCACTTTGGAAGGCCATATCTCCCTTGATACTTTTCTGATTCCAGCGAAACAACTTCCACCGGATTAAGCAACTTGTCAAATTTACAGAGAAATCATTCATTTTAGGATCCGAGCAATCCTTGAGTCTCGAGTCTTGGCGCGGAGTTTCCACTTTCTGGTGGCTCATCGGCGCCTCTCGGCGCCGCACTTGGGCATGCGGAGGGGCAATTTTTCAACAAGATGCACCGGTCCACATACCCTTTGTCCTCCTCTTGTGTATTCTCCCCTCTCGACCTGTTCCATTCCGATGTCATGGGTCCTCTCCCTACCGAGTCCATTGGGGAGCACGGTCGTTACGTCCTCACCCTCACTGACGACTACTTGCGCTACCGCTGGGTCTTCTGCCTTCGGCAGAAGAGCGATGTCACCCATGCCATTCAGAACTGGCTTGCCCTTGCAGAGTGCGAGTGTGGTCGATATCTTTATCGCTTTTGCTCCGATCACGGTGGTGAGTACATGGGCAAGACCACGAGTTTTCTCGCCTCCCGCGGTATCCACCACGAGACGTCCGCGCCCAACACGCCTGCCCAAAACGGCGTCTCCAAGCGATGGAACCGTACCATGGTCAATGCCTTCCACACCATGCACGTTGAGCCTGACCTCTTTGATGGCTTCTACTTTGAAGCCATGGCCTACATGACGTGGGTCTGGAACCGGATTCCTCACGGACCCTTTCCCCGCCAGTCCACCCCGTACCAACACTGGTGTGGTCAGCGACCTCCGCCCTGCTCGCGTCTGGGGCTGCGTTGCCATTGTGTGGCTGCCCGCCCCATAGCAGGGCAGCAAGCTCGCCCACCGCATGCGTCCTTGCACCTTTCTCGGGGTCTCTCGTCAGTCCAAGGCTTGGCGCTTCTGGGATCCCTCCCGACACTGCATTGTTGAATCCCGTGATGCCCTCTTCTTTGAGGAACTGTTTCCGCGCAATCTCATTTGCTTCGGCTCATCGTTGTCCCTCCTGTCGTGTGGGGGAGTGGTGAGTCCGTCTTCCATCCTACTGCATCCGGGTGGAACATCACTTACTCCCTCTGAGCCAGTAGCCCCTGTCGCGGCCGCTGCCTCCTCCAAGCCAGCAGTCCGAGTCGCGCCCGCTGGCCCCTCCGAGCCAGCAGCCCAAGTCGCGGATGCTAGCCCCTCCAAGCCAGGAGTCCAAGTCGCGTTCACCGGTCCCTCGGGGCCGGCGGTCCAAGTTTTGTTCACCGGTCCCTCCAGGCCGACGGCCCCAGTGGCGTCCACCGGTCCCTCCAAGCCGGCGGTCCCAGCCGTGTCAACCGGTCCCTCCGGGCCAGCCGCCCCAGTCGCGCCTGCTAGCCCCTTTGGGCCGGCGGCCCCAGTCACGTCCGGTGGCCCCTCCAGACTTGCGGCCCCAGTCGCGTCCGCTGGCCCCTCCGGACCAGCAGCCCTAGTCGCGTCCGCTGGTCCCTCCGGGCCAACAGCCCCGTCCGCCTCCGTCAGCCTATCAGACTCGGGGCCATCTCCTGCCCTACCACACTACACGCGTGGCCCAGGCGGCAGGCTCCGACCCAGGCCGTCAGTGAGTGTGCAGACCGCAGCACCTCGCCATGTGGCATCTTGGCCCCCTCTCGCTCCACGTGTCTCTTCCACTCCCACGGTCGTGAGTGGGGACCCTGGCACCAAGGCCCTCAGCCTAACCACTTCGGCTATCATTGCAGACCTTCACCCTTGCTCTACACCGGGCTACGCCATGCTTCATCACGAGCATCAGCATACTGTCATGGTTGCACTCGCACGCATCCCACTTGGAGCTCAAGAAGCACACTCTATCTCAGTCCGCTCCATAGCACGCCCGGAAGACCCAGTCACCCTGCGCGAGGCTCGCGCCTCTCCTAAGGTCGCACACTGGGATGCTCCCTGCGCTACAAGCTCGTAGCTATCCGGTAGCACCACGTGTATGACCTCGTCACTCCCTCCAGGTCGGAAGGCCATCGGTGCAAAAGTGTGTCTTTCGGCGCAAATGGAAGCCCCGCGGGTCCTTGGTCAAGTATAAAACCCACTTCACAGCCAAGGGGTTTGCTCAGGTCCCTAGGGTCGACTACGACCAGATATTTGCTCCTGTTGGTTGGTTCTCTACGAGCCACGCACTCTTCAGTCTGGTTGCCGAGCATGGGTGGGAGCTGCATCAGATGGACGTGAGCAACGCCTACCTCCATGGTTCATTGGAGGATGACGAGCTCTACTTGGTGCAGCCTCTAGGCTTTGACGATGGCACTGGGAGAGTGTCGCGGCTATGGAAGGCCCTCTATGGCGTGAAGTAGTTGCCTTGGTGCTGGAACTAGGAGATCAGCTGTATGCTCCTTTGAAGCGGCCTTCAGCGCAGTACCACTCATCTCGCACTTTTTGTCAGCCCACGAGGCCAGACCCTCGCCGCTGTCCTGGTCTACGTTAACGATCTCCTCATTGCATCGCCTCACATGGCTGTTGTCCAGCATGTCAAGGACGTACTGCACACCGCCTACAAAATGAAGGATCTCGAGTGTGCCCGAGTCTTCCTAGGCATGGAGCTCACGCATGATCGCTCCCAAGGCATCCTGCATGTCCACCAGGCTGCCTATGTGCAGACCCTGTCCACTCACTTTACCGAGGACTTGCTCCTCGTGCCTACCGCATCTTCACCTATGTCACCTGATGGCTAGGTGAAGCTAAAGAATCCTGACCCAGCCGTTGTGGGAGAGCCAATTGACGTGACCACGTATCTGCGAGTCATCGGGTCACTGATGTTCCTAGCGACGATGACGCGCCCAGACATCGCGTTCGTCGTCAACCTCCTGATTCAGTTTTCTCAGGAGCCGCGTCACCTCCAATTTGAGGCCGCGATCTGAGTTTTGCGCTACGTTGTCTCGACTCCTCGGCGAGGTCTCATGTTCCACTGCCAGCCGTGTGTCGTTGCGGTGGGCTACACCGACAGTGACTGGCCTGGTAGTCCAGACGGTGAGAGTCGCACAGGCTGGACCTTTCTAACCGGCGGCATGGCTGTGTCCTGGCGCAGTGGCAAGCAGGGGTGCATTGCACGCAGCAATGCTGAAGCTAAGTACGTGACCCTTGGTTGAGGCACTTGTGAGATTGTGTGGTTGCTTTGTCTGTTGTCCGAGTTGCGTCAGTCCGTCGCATCTATCACATTGCATTATGACAATGAGAGTGCCATGGCCATCACCCACAATGACAGCGTGCATCACACACGCATAAAGCACATCAACGTTGAGTATCACTATGTGCGTTCATTGTTGCATGACGGAAGCATGCGCATTGTGTGCGTTGACACAACACGGCACCTGGCTGACTTCTTGACCAAGGTATTGAAGCGCGACTTGTTCAAGAAGACTGTGAGTTTGGTTGGCGTGCGTCCGTGACTGGCTCTCATTGTGCCTGCTTGCGTCTCTGTGTGCCCTGGGGGAGTCTGGTTGTTGACGATGTCTCTGCCCGCACATGTGTGCTACGCCTGTGAGTCATGGGGGAGTGCTGCTTTTTGCGCATCTCTCATTGTGCTCTGCTGTGTCCTCCTGGCTTGTGTACATCGGCGTGCAGATGACTAACGGCGAGACTTGACGCTGTTGGAGTGTCATCCGGTGGAGCCGACGCGCGCTGAGGCCTACTCGCAGTTCGCTGGAGCCTCCTCCCTCCGGCGACGTGCTCAGCTCCATCGGCAGGCCTCCCCGGCGGTCGAGCCGCTGGCGGTCACTGCCACCGCAGATGATGTCTGCATGCACCCAGCGATGTTCTGACTGTGCCATTGCGTCTGCAGCATCATGCTCTGCCTAGGGTCCATGTCTCTTGCTGCGTGGCACTGTTTGGTATCATGGACCGTCGTAGGCACTGCCTGGGTTCGGGCAGCCATAACTCTTCTTTTGTTTTTCTAGCTGATTCTGACCGCACGACTACGTTTGCAGCGTCGATGTTATGGTATGGTCTAGTTTTCAGACAAAACAGACAACGCCCGGGTTTCGGGCTGTCGGGCGTCTGGCAGGGCTCACCGAGAGAACCCTGCCTGCCAGAAAATAGGTCTAGGACTATTTTCTGATTGGTTGGTTAGCTGAGTAACAATTTCTACACTAGTGGGGGGGAGCTAGAACTTGGAGGGGTCTCCCATTGTTCCTCATTCTTCATTCCTAATCAATCACTTTCAGTTTTCAGCTAGTTTTTGGCGCTGACACTGGCGCGCACACTTCTCACTAACAAACCCAGAGCTTCCGGACGTAGTCTCTAGAGCAGCAGACTGAGGGGGCAGCAGACTTAAGCAACAAGCGTGGAAGCCCGCATGCTGCAACAACAACGTTGCTGCCCCAACCTGCTGCCTAGAGACTAAGTCTGGAAGCTCGGGGTTTGTTTCTCAGAAATACGCGCGCCAGTGTGAGCGCCAGAAAGCAACTGAAAACTGAAAGTGACTGATTAGGAATGAAGAATGAGGAACAATGGGAGCCCCCTCTGTTGGTTTGTGTGGCTTCCACCCGTCACGACCGACACTGCTAGTTTACCAATATACCCACATCCGGGGTATATGGTGGAGGAGAGCGTGACAACACGACAGACCTTCGGGGTATCTCGATACTTCTCCATCACATACGACAGCACCTGCGAGACGCAGTCGATGCGTTCCGGTAGCTCTGTAGGCTTTTCGGGAGCTAGGAGAGTTTCCTCGGTGGGTTGAGACCCGCGCACCCAGTGGCTTGTCTGTAGGCTTCGGAGGGGGCCCGTCGGCCCCGTGGGTCCCCTTGGCCCGTCGGCCCCGTGGGCCCCCTCGGCCCCGTCGGCCCCGTCGGCCGACCGACGGAGGGGCCGGGTCAGAGGGGCGGACAGCACCCCCCCCCCCCCCCGCCCCCTCCCCACCCCCCACCCCCCCCCGCCCCCTCCCCACCCCCCACCCCCCCCCGCCCCCTCCCCACCCCCCACCCCCCCCCGCCCCCTCCCCACCCCCCACCCCCCCCCCCCCTCGCTCCCTCCTCACCCCCCACACCCACTCGCTCACTCGCTCGCTCAGCGAGCGAGCGAGCGAGCGTGCACGGGAGGGAGCGCCGGACAAGCCGGACACCCCCCCCCTCTCCTTATTTTCTCCGTTTGCCCACCTTCGAGCAATCGATAAAAAGGGGGGGCGAGTAACAAAAAATACGAAAAAGGGTACGTCTGAGGCGAGTGACAAAAAGAAAAGAGAAAGGCGAGGGCTTAAGGCGAGCAGAGGGGAGAACTACAGAAAAAAAGGGGGGGTGAGGACTAGAGAATAATGACAAAGGAGAAAAAACAGAAGGGGTTGGCCGTGGGCAACGAAGAAAAAACAGCGGAAAAAAAGGGGTCATCTTCCAACTACCACCGCCGCAACAGCCGCAGCTTCATAGCCGCAGTAGCAGCATCAGGCAGTGGAGTGTCGACGACTACTTGGTGCGCCGGCTGCGTGAGAGCTTGCACTTTCGCCTTCAGAGCCGACAGCGGACTGTCGTCGGCAGCGATCTCTGCTTCAAGACGGGTCGTGGACCGGCGTCTTCCTGGGGCCCGTGGATTGGTGCGCGCACTTCACCCTATAGGATCGACGGCAGATTCGAGTTTCACCAGCTCCGATGGCTAGGTCGTCTACCGCTTGGAGCAGCAGCCACACCTGCAGCCGCCACCCCTTCTTGTCTTGGAGCAATCTTCGCTCCATTAGTGGCAGCAGCATTAGTGGCCGCAGTTAGTCGGACTGTAGTCTCCGGGCGTGCTATGGTAGTGCAGCTCTTCCCGTCTGGTCACGTTTACTGACCCGGACGCCGTGACCTCCAGCAGTGACAGTACCTACTGGTCTCATTCTCTCCCGTGGCTTGGTGTTTACCACCGGGAGTAGGTGCCCTCAGTACCTATCCATCGTCTAGTGCACGAGATGAGTGCGCGGACATCTGAGCAGGCGCCCTGCGCGTTCGCCTGCTACTACTGTGGTGATGGACGTCATGGTTGGCGTCGCTGTTGGACGCTCCCTCCCGGCTGGCATCCACCTTGGCTACAGCCTCGTCCGAGCCTGCGTACTCCACAGCATCCGGATCTGCCAGCGTTGGTAGATCCCCTAGCTGGACCTCTGGCGAGCATATTTGCTGAGATCCACGGCCTCCGGTAGACAGTGCAGCGGCTTTGTGACCTCGTCATCACTGAGCGTGCTTCTGCTACTCGTTTGTCGACGGCCTCTTGGATCACATCTGCTCCATCCTCTCCTCCTTCCTCATCCGATGGTGTACCTTCAGCTCCATCTGCCAACAAGTCCCAGGCTGCCACCATCCTTTTGATCCTCCACTCTACTGCGACCACGACGCCATCTTGGGATGCCATGTCTTCATGCAGTCGTTCCAGTCGAGTGACTCCCCGACGTCAGCATCAGCGCTCCGCACGGCGTGCTCGTGCCGGTTTTGATACATCCTCCACCTCCTCGACCTTCGTTGCTGTGCCTGTCAAGGGGGAGTGTGGTCACCGCGCATTGCCTGATGTGACCGTAACGACAGGATCCGCACTCGCGCCAGGCCGTGCTGCCTGAGCGACAGCTGAGGCAGACTCAGATCATACGGTGACATCACATCGCGTGGGGTGTGACCCTGACATGGCCTTCATGGTGGAGAGTTGCCTTTCATCGCCCAGGTTGGATCCAGATCTTCCACAGCAGCAGGCGACATCAGGAGGAGCGCAGGCACGGCGTACTTGGGCGGTGCCACTCGCGGCTCCGACCGGTGTAGGCCCAGTGGCGGCACAGGAGTCCCGTATGGATCGGGATGCGTCTACTGGACTTTGGAGAGAGTGTGTGCAGCAGGGTCACACCAATCCGGCGGAGATTGCAGGGCTTGAGACATGTATGTCATCGAGTTCGACATCTACGCTGGAGCAACAATCAGACATTCTGGAACAGCAGGTTGCATCAGGAGGAGTGCAGGTCCCGCGTGCCTCGGCGGTGCCACTTGCGACTCTGACCGGTAGCGGCTTGGCGGTGGCACAGGAGTCCCAGGCGGATCGGGATACCCCACAGGGATCTCCGAGGGCGTTGGCGCACAAGATTCACACCAGTACGACAGCAGTTGCAGTGCATGAGCAGAGTCCGCCAGTTGGTCTTTTGGAGGTTGAGGCATTCTTGAGAGCAGCAATTCTAAGAGACATCGCTGGGACATATGCTGTAGCAGACACAGCAGGCTCCACCGTCTCATCTACGGTACATGAGGACCAGCTTCAGCGTGAGGAGTCGTCCATGTTCCTACAGTCTCCGGGTTCCCGTACCCACGACGGAGCAGCGACATACTTGACGAAGTCAGATGGTGGTCTACACTCCATTATTGAGCAGGTGGCAGCGAACAGCCTTCCCGGCGAGACAGTGCGTGAGCGCCAGCTGTGCTTGTTGGTCGCCTTGACCGACATTGTCGAGCCGGAGCCCTGCACACTTGTGTCCACTACGGCGGCAGTTGAGGACGGTGGTACAGATCCCTACACGCAGATGGAGTCACCTCGTCAGCAGGAGTTGAGTTCTGCCCCTTCGTGTTCACCTGCTGGTGACCTTGCTGATCACATGGACGCTGAGAGTGGCAGTACCTACACGGAAAACATTTCTACATGCTCCACAGACTCTGACGACTCCTTCTCCTTCTCTCTCGGCATGCGACCGCTGACTCCTCATGTGACAGACACGAGTTGTGATGTGGATGCGACACCTGCAGCTGCATGCGATGTTCCAGCGTCCCAGCACATTGCCAGCTTGGTTGACCCCCATGAGGATGCAGCAGCACCAGCTCCATCATCTTCAGAAACAGAGATGCAGATGGCGCAGTACTCACGAGTTGTGCATTCTGCATGTGCAGTATCCCGTGAGGCAGAGTTTATCCTACACCAGGTCGACATAGGCCACATCGACATGTCCGAGACAGATTATGCTGATCTATAGGAGCGTGTAGTCATGCTAGAGCGGGAGATGATAGCAGTGCGTGAGCGATTTTCAGAGGAGGGGAGCATCACCGCTATCGGTACGATCCTTCCGCCAGCAGTATCTAGCACACCTATACTCGGGGAGGATCTTGTACCAGCTCTGAGTATGACGTCCATTGGAGACACTATTGCAAGAGAGGTGAGCGTACCTTCGGCTTCCACCATCCTGGCTCCTGTCGACCCCATTATCGCTCCTCCTTCTTCTTCTGCTGCCGTCACGCACCTTCATCCACCCGACCCACCTGCTCCATCTTCATCTTCATCCACAAGAGGTGATCCGTTTCGTCGCTCCAGCTCTCCTCTTGTGGCAATACACCCTTGTATCTCAGGGTGTGCTATCCTGTATCGGAGGCCAGCTCCGCCACTTCGTCCACGCACGCGTGCTGCTCGCCCATTCTCGTTCCTCCGGCGTATACAGATGCATCGCGACAGTGCGGAGGCAGGAGAGACTGTGAGTTGGGACCCTTGGCAGTTACGCGAGGACTGGTATACCCCAGGTGATGCAGATTCACGTGAGGAGTTGTAGCCGGAGACACCACTTCGTCTTTGAGGGAGGGAGTCGACTCGCAGGTGACAGGGGGAGCTATCTCTACATGATGGACACATCATAGGACTGATTGCCCAGGATCTGTTCAGCTACGACATCAGCATCTCCATCGAGGACATCGCTGCCTGGTTCATCTGCCCAGGGGGAGTGTTGTGTGGACCTCGACTTGACGCGACGCCATGGGAGATGCATGGCGAGGTCCATGCTCTGTTGTGAGAATCTACAGCATCCCGCATGTGGCTCATGCTACGTACCTGCACAGCTACATATAGATGGTAGCACACTGTTGGTCGAGACCCAGACACTTGGTGCATTGTACCAGTGTCACAAGGAGACCATATGATCATGTGTCTTACTGTGTGGCTATACCGTGTGTGGCATGTGCATGCGAGCTGTTGGTCGAGACCCAGAGACGTGGTGCGTTGCACCCGTGTTACGAGGAGATCCTCCCTTGATCCTGTGTTTGGATGATGATACTATTGTGTTGGATTGCTCGTAGCGGTCGAGACCTGGGCCCTGGTACCGCTAGTGTCACGAGGAGACCATCTTGTCCTCTGACATGTGCATGACATGTGTATGTGCATTACACTGGTTTGTGTGCGTGTGCATCACTCCTCTCATGGTCGAGACCCAGACACTTGGTGGGCTGTGCCAGTGTCCAAGGAGACCCTAGATGGATAGTAGATGAGTGTGTGTGTGTGTGTGTGTGTGTGTGTGTGTGTGT
>SZWC01006799.1:103388-130888 GCA_023375785.1 Penium margaritaceum | reverse complement strand
TCCTGGAGGGGCCAGCATCTGGATGGTGATGGAGGCTGTTTCGTTGCAACAGTCGCTACCGAACACACGAGTGTTGCATTTTCGCCTGGCCTCCATGCTCCGGTGGCGTCAGGTAGATCTCGCAGGCCGGCATGGATTTTCATCGCACTGACATCTTCAGCAGCCACTGCGATGTTTGCGATTTCTCCATCGAGCGACTAGGATTTGCCTTGTGATATTAGGAAAACCGCGTATCATCAGAAAACATGTTTTCAGAAAGGAGCATCGCGATAGTATTTTTCAAAACTTTCGTAAAATTTTGAAAAAGACGGGTCAAGAAGTGATTGCATGAGTTTTTACGAGGAAACGAGACCTTTCCTCTTTTCATATTCAGACAAGGAATTGTTTTTGAAAAATGTTGCGTTCTCTGAAATGGCGAGGTAAATAATAGGAACGCCGTAAAGAGAGAAAAATAGTGAATGTCATGAGCTAGCGAGATGCTAGGGCAATGCTCCTCTCTTCCGGTGAACCTGTCAACCCTGTTCCACGTAATCCCAAGGATAGGTCCCAGTATGTGCAAAATCGTACGTTTGCGAAGTTCATGACGTAAGGAAAATCGCATTACTGTAGCGAGCTTCCTTTTCATCTAGATGTTGACATCGCCTGAAAATCTCGGGTGCATCAACACGGTGCCTCAATCTGTGAACACGATCGAAAGTGAGCAGAGGCCTTGTTTTATTCCGCTGGAAGCTCAAATGTTGGGCCCATCTGATCTGTGGAACCGCAGTTTGCAAGATGTCGTCTGACAATTCTTTACAAATTATTCCGTTTGTCGGTGAATCTCGCTGGTCGCATGTTCACAATGTCTGCCAAAGTCACCGCTGAACACAAGGAAAATCCGTAATAACGATCCCGTCGTGCGTCGTTACCGCGCAAGTGGGACCACATGGCTGTGTGGCTTCGCATCCAAAATTTGATGCGCATGTTGTGTTTGACACCGTCGTCTGGGCGAATCCAGCTCGGTCAGACGGATATCGACTCAAAGCGGACGAACACGCCGCATCCCATACGCGAGGTGCTTCAAGATTGGTCGCTGATTTTCGTGCCATGTTGGAAAGCGTCAGACCTTCCAGTCCGGCTTGAAAATCCATCCACGGCTCTGTCTTTCCGACCATCCACACAGATAGGACCGAAATTCTCTTCCGACTTTGGCCGAGTTCCAGGCCGTTACAAAAATAAGACAAAAGATATAACACAACAGACCTGACACTACAATGCGTGGCTTCCAAAACAGAGCGCAACAGACCTAATACTACATAATTCAATGTGATCCTAGTCGGTTTTTCACGTAGTTTCATCATAATAACACCTCAATCCATAAATTAGGGAATGTGTAACCTCAACATGTAACTCAATCCATGTGAGTGGTGGCTCTCGAACATGGTTTTCTACTCTATTCGCATTAGATTGATGTTAACCTGACTTTTCGTACTGCCCTTGACATTGAATAGAGTAGAAAACCATTTCTCCAGCTGAATTTCCAACTAAAATCTCGACTCGTTTTTCCTTGTATTCTACGATAAATGTAAAAGATGTTATGTTCACACATAATATTTATGCTTTAAATAAAACAAATACTAAACATTTCATATGTCAAAGCATCTTGTAGAGGAAAACGGCCATTTCAGAAGTAACCATATGACACAAATTAGACCCTTAATTGGTTAAATCCAAGAAGAGCGTGTGCGTGGTTGCCTTCACATCCTTGGCTCAGAATCATAGGGCAAGGAATGGACATGGTTGCGATGGGGAGCTAAGTTGAAACATGCATCATATCCTAACCTTTCCATGCAAAACGACCACGTGAAAATTATTTTTCTAATAATGGGGTAATTTCTGGATGTATTCCCCATTAAGGCACTGCCCTTGCCCCAAATCTAAAAACGTTTTACGTCATAACCAATTTACAACTCATTTTCACTCTTTTATGTACACCTCTGAAGATGATGACCATCAATTCAAAAGGCACACCATACGGATTTTACTTTTTAATCACTAAAATTTTACATACTATGAATTCATCTCCCATTTCTTTGCAACGTCTTAATTGTTTCCAAAGAATATTTTTATTGCTATATGCACCATCATGTAAAGCATGAATTAGATAATGTGTAAGGGTTTGTTTTTGAGATATTTTCATCTACAAGACAATGCCATCATGTTCACACATAGATTATCATGTTGATTTGTTTATCTTTAGATACTGCAGTGTAACATCGTACATTGAACATATCGTCTCTTTGCTGTCACCAAGACAATGTAGTGCTAATCTATGTGCAAACACAACTGTTGGTGTTTCTTCACTAATAATAATAAAAAAATTGTATCATCAGCAAGGCTAATGCCTTTTACAACATGCATTTTGAATAATACATTTCATAGTCAAAGCACAAGATTGAATTTTCCCACATTCCATGAAATAACATTTTAGCTCATGCCTCCTCCTTTTGCAAGGTTCTTCCCAAAAACGGTTTCATTAGGCATCCTCAACTAAAATTATGACGTCTAAAAAAATTCTATTTGGGCATGAGTCCTTCCCACAGCATACCTTCAAGGTGGTAGCTCCACAGAATGTGGTTAGTACGTGCAAACCATGAAAAACATTGATCCTCATAGCTTCTCATTGTTAGGTTTTTCTAGGACCATAGCAAAGGCTGATAAGGCCTTGCTAACGTGCCACGACCTTCATGTGCTTAGCTGGACATGTACATGCTATAAAAAACAAAGTACAAAAGATTAGTTTTTTTTGTTAATTTGATCTTTATAATTAAAAACTACATTTAGAAAAAACTATGTACTTATCTCACAACAACATAGGTATCGCAAAAAACTCTCACTCTGTTCCTAGCTCAAGTTGGGCACAATGTCTTGTCAGGCTTCCACCCTTAGACAAGAGTCTCGGCGTGTCTTATAATTGACAGGCCTTCATGTAGTCATCGTATCTCTTAGCCACGTTGGTAGAAGCTAGGCTCACTAGGTCGATGGAGGTGATCTCCATCAAGGTCGAGATGAAAGTGCATGGTGAGAAGGTTGACTTGTAGAGTAGTGGTGGTAGCTCAATGAGATATTCCAAGATGCTGAGATAACAACGTTGCAACTACCGACCCCCTTTTTATATTGTTTCTCATTTATGACCAATCACCTATGAATTATACACTCATTTTACAGTGTACATGCTATATGGACATCCTAGGAACATTCATAAAATTTTCCCTTCAACAGTTGTCTATTTCCTAGAAACAACTATGTTTCGAATATTTCATTTTATGTAATAAAAACAGATGGTGGAAGATTAAGTGACCTAATATGTACCTACTTTCCTACCTCATCATTTTTGTTTAACCTTTACTTACCTACCACTGTCCAGTTGCCTTTCGGAACCATAAATCAGTTATCTGGGCCGCGAGGGTCTTTTTCGATCGATGTCCTATACTGAATATACATTATTGTACTCTCGTGAGAGAGTTTCCTGAAAGTCACGAGACATACACTAGTGTACATTTCGCGACTTCCACCACATACACTCACTCATACACTCACCATATAGAATCCGGGGGGGGGGATGGACCAAGTGATGTCGACGGATCAGTCTCCCCCCCCCAATACGGGAAAGTGTATGAGGTGAGTGTATGAGGCGGTGGATGTGGGGGGGGTACGAAAAAATACACCAATGAACTCTTGTGAGAGAGTTTCCCAGAAGTCGCGAGACGTACACTAGTGTACGTCTCGTGACTTCCACCACATACACTCACTCATACACTCACCATCTACAATCCCGGCGGGAGGATGGACCGAGTGATGTCGACGGATCAGTCTCCTCCCCCCCAATATGGGAAAGTGTATGAGGCGAGTGTATGAGGCGGTGTATGTGGGGGGTACAAAAAACATACACTAATGAAATCTTGTGAGAGAGTTTCCCGGAAGTCACGAGGCGTACACTAGTGTACGTCTCGCGACTTCCACCACATACACTCCCACATACACTTGCCATATGCAATCTGGGGGGGGGGATGGACCGAGCGATGTTGACACATCCGTCCCCCCCCGCCAATACGGGAAAGTGTATGAGGCGAGTGTATGTGGCGGTGTATGTGGGGGGGTAAAAAAACAACACAATAATGAAATCTCGTGAGAGAGTTTCCTGGAAGTCGCGAGACGTATGTTAGTGTACGTTTCGCAACTTCCACCACATACACTCACTCATACACTCACCATATACAATCCGGGGGGGGGATGGACCAAGCGATGTCGATGAATCAGCCCCCCCAATACGGGAAAGAGTATGAGGCGAGTGTATGAGGCGGTGTATGTGGGGGGTACAAAAAAAATACACTAATGAACTCTTGTGGGAGAGTTTCCCGGAAGTCGCAAGATGTACACTAGTGTACGTCTCCCAACTTCCACCACACACACTCCCTCATACAGTCGCCATATGCAATCGGGTGGGATGGACCGAGCGATGTGGGCGGATCCGTCTCCCCCTCCCAATACAGGAAAGTGTATGAGGCGAGTGTATGAGGCCGTGTATGTGGGGGGGTACGAAAAACATATACACTAATAAACTGTTGTGAGAGAGTTTCTCGGAAGTTGCGATACGTACACTAGTGTACGTCTTGCAACTTCCACCACATACACTGCCTCATACACTTGCCATATGCAATCTTGGGAGGGGAGGGGCTCATCCGATCGAGAAGATATCGAAAACATAAATGTGCAAGTATGTGCGAAATGGACAGGGTTGCAGTTGTAGTTGTTCCATAAATAGATGCACGCAGAGTAGGTGTGTTTAGAAATTCTTAGGAGACTTAAAATGGTCTTATATGCAAAAAACCCTCGTAACCTTCTAGGAAACTACCTTCTAACATAGGAACCTATACACCCAAATTACAGTGTACAAAACACCCCGATTAACCATACCTCTTGTTTCTCTAGATCATAGTGGTCCTAGCGGTCCCAAACAGTCAATAGTGACACCTCCTAAAACGGTCCCACTTGTGCCATGTTGGCGTTGCCAGCCCCTGATGGTGACGAATCCTTAGTGGTGACACATTTGCACATTCGACTATGCTAATCTAGATTTGACCTTCTCCACTGGTGTAGGTGATTGGCGTAATGCAGTCAGTAGTAGCGCTCACAACCTTCGGTGGCAACGAGCTTGACATGGAAAGGCAAGTTGTCCTTGTCCTTGCATCCCCTCCACCAATTTTCTTCATTGTGCAATCATCTGAAGTCATTTTAGTTTTTTTTCTTTTTAATTTTGTTTGTTTGTCCTTACCGTTACTTCCCTTGGAGCGACAACGTTGTTTTTGCATTGAAATGACGTGACCTCCTGGTCGCCTGCCTCTTTTACACGAGCAACGGAGTGGTTGCTTAGTGTCCAATCGGTGGTTAAGGGGCAACTTCAGAACACAACCAATGGGTCGCGACCTCTTGGTTGTGATCTTATTACTACGATGTGCTCTTGTCACCATTTTTCTAACATCGTTTCCTGGAGTGATAGTTTTACGTGATCGCAAGGCAGTGAGTCAAATTTTCTAAAACACATTGCAACAACATGTGCTGCAAAGACACGTTCAAAGACTATCTTCTAGTTGACATTGCTTGTTGTTCCTGAATTTGAAGTTGATAATGATAATGTGATAATTTGTTTCTTGAATGTACATACGCTTTATGGACAAGAACCTCAAAGTTTTGATAGTTTTAGTTGTTGGTGAAAACAAAATAATTTTGCGAAAATTACAAACAATGTACAAATTTTCTTGAACTGTGTTGTTTTATTCACTCCCCCTATCTATTGCACTTTTCCATGCATCTACCTCATGTGAAGTGAAGCATCTTGCTGAGAGTGCACATTTTCAACTTTCGCGTGCCGAAGAGCTCTATGTGGTTTTGCACATATAGTAGGAGTATGATTGAGGCGAGTCTGCACTTAACAACACACTAATTGAAGATGTCTTATGGAATTGTCTAGGTCTAGAAGTCTATTGCTTGCTCAAAATCGGGCATTTGAATATGTTGCACGGTGCCGTCAAGAACCTTTAACCGAATTGGCTGGCTGCATATGTCCATATGCTTTGTTTGTCCTTATAACTTGGTGGAGCTTAAAAGGTCTATTGTACACTTGTTGTTGTGATGAATTCTGGTTGGCTGCTTTTTTCAAAATCCGATGTCATTAAGGAGGTGCCGTAGATAAGCCATCTCTTGTGTTATTGAAGTTGTAGCGACATACTCAACTTCTGTAGAGCAGAGCATTATGATGTCTTGTCGCTTGCTTGAACAAAGTATTGCGGCACCAAAAATTAGGCTCAGAAAGCTTGTCGTGATATGTTGGTCCTCCTCCATGCCTCCAAATTTTGCATCAACGTAGCACANAATTCTGGTTGGCTGCTTTTTTCAAAATCCGATGTCATTAAGGAGGTGCCGTAGATAAGCCATCTCTTGTGTTATTGAAGTTGTAGCGACATACTCAACTTCTGTAGAGCAGAGCATTATGATGTCTTGTCGCTTGCTTGAACAAAGTATTGCGGCACCAAAAATTAGGCTCAGAAAGCTTGTCGTGATATGTTGGTCCTCCTCCATGCCTCCAAATTTTGCATCAACGTAGCACATCAACTGTAGGTTGTTGGATCTAGGGAAGCATAATGTTGAATCCTTGGTTGATCTCATGTACATGAGCGTACGATTGAGCTCCTCACACGCTTGTGTTGTGCAGGTCTCATTTTCACAAGTGAGATTTCCCATAACACAATTAAGGTCGTGTTGCATGCAGCTTGCAACATGCATGCGTGACCCAATGTTGCTACGGTAGCCGGTCCACTGCTCCTCTTGTCTCCCTTATGTGTTAGCTACTGAAAAGTCTTGGGAGTTGGCCCCTACCGATCAGGCATGTCAAAATGCTTTGCGACCTTTGTGCAATGTGTCTCTTGACTTTGCTCTAGAGTGTAAAAGTTGTTATTATGCTTTATGTTCATGCTGAGGTTAAATTATGATGTAGGCATGAGTGTGATGTTCACCTCTTTTGCCATTGTAATGACAGTTGCTTGGATGAACTCTACGAATGGGTCGATAATGAGGATATCATCCAAGTACACCAATACGTAACAATCAGGCATAGTTTTTGGAGCAGTCATATGAAGGAAAAGCCCGTTGTAGGCCAAGGGTTGGAGGTTGAGGTTCTCAAGAAGTGTTTTTTATTTCTTATATGAGAGAATTGGACCATAATTTAAGCTGTAAAGGCCCTTTGACTAGCCTGCACACACGTCAACTACCATCATTGTATCCCTCCTACTACTCCATGAACATGGTAGTGTCTATCACTCCATGAAGTAAGGCTATCTTGACATTGAGTTGTAGCGTATTGTAGTCCTCAACTCCTACATGGGAAAGCATGATGTAAGTTGTCATGTAGCGGCTTACAGGTGCATATATTTCAAAGAAGTCTTTTCCTTTCACCTACGTGAAGCCTTAACCAATAGTTTGGGATCTAAAACTATTGATTATCCCTTGAGCATTGGTCTTGATACACAGAACCCACCACCATGATAGGTTGTGTATTCAGTGGTAATTAAGTGAGTTCCTATGTTCCCGACTCCATCAGGCTGGTCTACTCTTCATCAAGTGTTGCTTTCCACTATGCTAGGTGCTCATCACAAAATGCTTCTTGCAATGTCTTTGTCTCAGGTAGGATCTCTTTCACAAGGAGTAAAACAAGTGTGGCAAGATGTGTTACTGAAAATTCAGCAAGGACATTCTTGTCCTCCTTAAACACTAAGTGTGCTGTTATGATAAGGTTGTGTACCTCCTCATCATCTCCCTACATTTCCATGATTTGCTATTTTAGGAGGTGTGTGAAAAGCCTAGTGTCCAAAGTGAGTGGAGGCTAAACCTTCATCCGCGATTGTGAACCATCTTGCATTCCATCCACCTGGGCTTCACCATGTCCTACATCTACCAACTGATCATCGAAGGTGGTGCTTTCAAGGTGGTGAGTTCCAAAGGGCACACCCGCATGCACTTTCTCATTATTTGCCACATCTAGGTTTAAAAGGGTGAGTGGATTTGTGTCCGCTTCAGCTTTTGATTCCACATGTGACTTGATGTAGGATTCGTAGAAAGTATTAAAAGGATCTAGAACCATTGTGAGTTGGGCCTCCCATGCTACACATGTGAGAAATTCAAGGAAGATAGAACCACGAGTAATGATGTCGCATTATGAGTTCATCTCAATGAACTCCTAGCCTTTTATGTTGGGATCTTGGCTGTTGAATAGTCCCCACAATGTCTTTTGAGTTATTTTTCTCCTCTACTCTTTAGGCACGTACACAAGTGCCATGCACCAAAAATGCTCGATGTCTGTCTTATCTCCATGCCAGGATTGAAACAACGTCAGGTTAAATACTTATTTGTTACGTACACGTTTGCAAGTGCTTGGTTGAGTGTAAATGGCCAATAGCTTCAAGGAGTATCAAATTGAGCTACTCTTGAATCATGCGGTGTGCACGTTTTGTGACTACGTTATGATGTGATGTGTAGGACACAGAAAAATACTGCACGATACCCATGTCTTATAGACAAGACATGAAGTCGGTGTTGGTGAACTCACTAGGTTTGTCAAAGCATAAGACTTGTAGCTTTTTGTTCTTCTACCTCTTCACCATAGCTAGCCACTTGAAAAAGTAGGTTGGTGCTTCGTCTCTTCTCCTCAGAACATAGTACTAGATGAATCAAGTTGCATCATTGATGAACAGTAAAAAAATATCTGAGACCCGAATTCATTGTGGCTACTAGTAGTGGTTACAAGTTGTAATTGTGGACTAGTTGGAGCTTGTCCAAAGTGTCACACTTGTGTGCTAGAGGAAACACTTGTCTTAACAGTTTTGACGTCACGCAGACTTCTTAGGGATCAATTTTATTCTAACAGTCACTATCTTTAATGTCAAGTCCATGAAAACGATGCTACATCTTCATGATCTCAACTAGCTGGTAGCTGATGAGGCCTTTTCTCTTGTGCCACACACTAAGGTTTGCACGAAGAGATTGGTGTAGAATTGCGGCTATGAAAGGAGACTTCTAAGTTACTCTTGTAGGAGGCGTGAAGTCGAGTTCAATCATGCCACACGGAAGAATGCGGCCTTTGGTCAACACTTTCCCTTTTCTACTCTGTAGGGAAATGTTTTCACCATCGCTCATAATGTGACCTCTCCTCTTCATCAGCTCCCCAAATGACAATGGGTTGATGGCAATTTTAGGGATGTAAAATAACATCTCCAAATTTGAACAGAGTTCCATCGTAGTGTGTCAATACCAATCTTCATTTTCTCAATAATGGGAATTTCTTGTTGTTGGCAATTGTCACAAAGTATCTTGTGTCAGGTTGGAGGTCTTAGAGGCAAGACTTGTCAAATGTGATGTGCTATGTGTACCCATTGTTGAGGTACCACACATATGATGAGAAAATGAGGTCTTTGCTCTGTACATCGGAGAGTTGAAACACAAAATGTGAGTGGTCAAAGACCTGGTTCTCCTTCTCCTTGTGACCTTCCTTGTTCTCCTTCCTTTTATCTCTTGGGATTGCGCCCTGGTAGCCCTTTTTCTTCTTTGCATCATCTCAAATCTAGTTTTTTAGTCCCTTTCCTTATGGCCAATCTTTTTGCAATAATGACATTCTATTCCAAGTCGCAATCTTGTGCTCTGGCTACTTACATTGTAGTTGTTGGCATTTGGAATCAGTCAAGCAAAGACCTGGGAAGATGGTTAGTTCATCATGTTGGCTGTTCCACAATGAATGAGCTGCATTAATGTGGGCTTTACTTGTTTTTGAGAAAAGGTGTGTTCTACAAAAACCTAACCTTCTCCTTTGCAAGCCTACAATCGTGATGATCCATGAGCAATGTCTTGCATACATATGCCTCAATCAACACCGAATCTTGCTTCGATTTCAACACGTGTCTTGCATTCTCTCGGTGTGTTCTCAAGCCACTAAGAAGGAAGGATACGAGTACGCGCTCCAAGATTTGAGCATCCGTTATAGTAAGTTGATGGCTTAGGGACTTTGCCTCTTTATGACGTCTTCAATAATGTTATAGTTACTAGGGCTGATAAGAGATAGCTCTGTAAGAAGGTGAGACTTGAGGTTTATTCTCCAAACATGTATGTCTTGAGCACGTAATACCAAGTATCATGACAAGGTTCAGTCGATTCCTCAAACATCCGGATTGTATTTTGGATGCAAGGTGTGAGTTGGTTATCTAGCACCATGTACGCAACCTTGGTGAAGTATTTGAACTATACCACCACTTGTGATGATGACCCTAATGGTGGCGGTGGTCAGGATGTATTGTAGAAATCCCATGGGAAATCAATCTAAAAGACTTGTTTGAACTTGTGCACCTAGTGTGGGAAGTTCTCTCCATCAAACATTTTGACCTTGATCTTGTGTAGATGCAAGGATGACGTTGTTATAGGCACCGTGACCTTTAGATACTGGAACGGGTTTCTTGGTCCTACCTATGGTTGGACAGGCACAGGGTACTACTACACGGGTAAAACTTGAAACGGCTGACCTTAAGGCATTCTTGTAGCTTCTGAAGGCTAAGCCTCGTAGGCTTGTAGCATAGGAATTGTTTGATCCTATTGGTGTTGAGCCAGTGGCACCCCTGGCATCCCTTGAGAATGTGCCATGAACTGCTTAGGCACACATCCGTTTGCAACTTCTTTAGGTAGTATCTGCTGGGAGATAGCTCATTGGAAGACAGGTGGAGGATTCGCTTGTGAGAGATTGGCAGAAGATGCTTGCCACTGTTGTTGCCACTGCCTCTTCTCTTGAGTTTGTTGTTACACATTTTATCACTACTATTTCTACATAATACATTGATGCATCTACTGCTACTGTTGTTAAGATGCAGCCCACTAATGTTTACACTCTTCATTCAAAGCCACAAACATTTCTAATGACATTTGCATATGCTCTATGTGTGACGGTTGAGCAGCATGTGTCAGTTGCTCTTGCTGTTGAAGGAGTTGTTGAGCTCCAAGCTATTTTTCAATGCCTTATGTTCTTTCTCCACAGCTTGATGCACCAATGCTCCCTAGAGCACCATCTGCTATGCTTCCTCTACTAAGCGTTGCACCTGCAGTGCTTCAAGTTGCGTGTGGTTTCAATATGGAGTCCTTGCTCTTGAACCATGTGCAAACCATGTGGGATTGATTCATTTTCAAGGGGAGCAGTACCCTCCCCTTGATGTTTTGGTTCCATGCCACTCTTTGGAATTTCAGTGGTTGATCTATGTGCAGGTTAAACTATAGCAGGAATGAACCAACCAGCTCACTACTATACCCTTACACAAAAGATGGCAACGACATCTTCTCCTAAAACAACTAATACATTACTTTTGTTGTGCTATTTAGAAGCATAGACCTTAACGCTTTGATACCATGTTAGATTTCTACATGACCATAGGAAAGGCTTGGTAGGCCTTGCTGACATGCCAAGACTTTGATGAGCTTAGCTAAACAAGTACACATGTAAAAACAAAGTGCGGAAGCTTGTTTTATTTGTGAGCATTTGCTTCTTTTCTTAAAATACAAAAGCACATGTTGGTAAGGGTTCACACTGGGTCAGAAACGTGGTTCCTAGAATGGAACTGGTACTGAGGATCGGTTCCAAAAAACAAAACCAGAACCACAGATCTGGGTCAAGAATCACGGATCCTTGTGACTCGTGGATCACATAGGATCCTGACGTAGCTGATGCCATTGCACACTTTGCTAAATGCGTTGTCTCTAGCTACTGTCCAAAAGCGTTCTCGTGGCCATCCCATCCAACCTTTTGTATTACAAGGCCTTTATTACATACTTCTCATGTGGTCCTCTTGTGTTCATTCTATGCCATTGATAACCTCCTAGGTAAGAAGACTACATTTAAAAGTCCATGAAATATTTCTTAGATGTGGAATCTTGAAGAATAGAAAACACTTCTCTCCACTTAGTGTTCTCCCAGCTCATTTTTTTGCCCAGATTGACTTCACTATTGCATTTTGTTCTATGAAGTTATTCTCCATGAAACACTTGTATGATCTCTAATCTTTGAAACAGAAACTTATCAACAATTACTATAATCCAAGCACATTCAATCACCCAAATTTATGGAGCACACTACCATGCGTTCTTTGTGGCTTTGGTATGCTCTGATCATTTGACTTATTTCTGTGATCAGATTGCTACGACTAAATTTCTAATAAAAAATTAAGTACACCATAGAAAATGAACACACACACACAGAGCAAGAGAGAGAGAGAGAGAGAGAGAGAGAGAGAGTATGCAAAAACAAGTGACTGAATTCAAATATCTAAGAAATCATCATCAAACTCCTCTCCATCTCCTACACCATCTTGGAAATCTGTATCATCATTTTCACCATTGATGTAGAGGTTAAGGCCCTCCAACTTCTCTACAGCTGCTCCTACAAGCCCCTACTCCTTGGCTTGTCTCTTGAATGCGTTGATTCCTGCCCCTTCTAATATGAATTCCTCAGCCTTATGAGTATACCTGATCATAAAGAAAATCTAGTAAAGATGCTCTGTTGATCCAACTCTTCATCATCAAAAGATTCTCCACGGTAAGGTGGGTGAGGGATTTTCGGAAGTCATTGATTACGTGCCTACCCAAGGAAAACAGGTGCTCGGAAGGAGTTGAGTTCCAAGAACACCAAAGACTTCTTATCCTACTAGATACAACAATGGAAATTTCTTCTCCAACTTTAAGTAGTGCCTTAGAATGTGGGTTATTTAACCTTTCTTTGGGAGCTTCTCCCACCACTCCAACATCTCCTCTACTCCACTCAACGGTTTATCACCTGCTATTGTTTGCTCCGGCTTCTGGAACATGCCCTGCATATGGTTTGTAAGAGCCACTCCAAGCAATGCCTCATCATCGGTGCATTGTTGCTCTGGTCGCGGCCATAGCTGCCGCTCGTTGCCTCCAGAAGCTAAAGAGGATGTTGTAGTTGTTACTAACCCCTGATTGGAGTGATGGTTTGTTACTCGAGGTGTATGTGCTTCTACTAATGATGAAGCTTCCTCTTCTCCTCTTAGCTCCTCTACTCAAGCTTAGTACGGCCAAAAAGGTCTAGCATCTTCACGTGAAGTGCAGTTGTGTTGGAAGCACCCATCAGCTAGTGCGTGTGATTATGAAAGGAGATGCGAAAGCAGGGATCTTCAACAATTTCTAGGATGTGCCACTCGCTCACAAGCTTTCTGTACTTCTTAAGTTCCACGAGCAGGGTCTCCTTATTGTCTAGACACCCCGCCGTACCTCTCCGCTTATTTTTTTTCTTGGTCACAGTTTTCACCTGCCAACTGTGCAGCCTGTCAAACATGCTATCATTAAAGGAATCACAAGATTGAGAGTGGGATACTTTCTCCCACGGATGTCATCTAGGTAGGCCTTGAAAGGCCACATGATGAAATGAAGGAGTGTAAGAAGAATCCAGTGATCCACTGTTGATTTCAGGCCCTCCTCAACTTGTCCATACCCATCCAACCAGCATGGCAGCATAGTTTTCAAGTGGAGCACAGACATCATCATGATCAATTTCCTGTTCCATTTGGTCTCTC
Source organism: Penium margaritaceum (assembly GCA_023375785.1). Lineage (NCBI taxonomy): Eukaryota > Viridiplantae > Streptophyta > Zygnematophyceae > Desmidiales > Peniaceae > Penium > Penium margaritaceum. Next base: position 117,236 of record SZWC01006799.1, on the reverse strand, counting down.
TGTCTAGATGCAAGGACTAGTAGGTCAAACCAACAGATTTTACATGGTTGATGAGAGACTGCTCATGCGACATGCTTGTGGTAGCAAAATCAACAATTTTCCATTCCTTTGATATGATCTCAGACACATGCGGTAGAAATAGTAAGTTATTTACAGTAAGATTCATGAAATGACCAAGGCACATGGTGTTCCCTTCCCTTTCTAGAGAACAATTTGCAGCAATAATGATGTAGTAATCAATCATGGTGGCGTTTGAGCGATCGTTGTCGATAATCATACAGTGAACCCTGTTCTTAAGCTCCCATGAATTCAGAGCCACCAAGAAAGACTTGAAAATCCTTGCTGCTGTTATGTTTTTTTGGATGTGGGAATAAGAGAGGGACATGCTCTTAACTTTCGAGTCATTCATCCAATGGGCAATCATACCTTGATACTTCATCCTGTTCTTTCCCTTCCATCCATCTGTTGTAAAGTTAAAAGCAAAGTTTACCTCACTGAGCATGCCCCTGACCCTTGTGCGGAATACGGCCACAATGATGACAATTTTCTATGATAGTGTCATGCACATGAAAAGGACGCTTGCGGGGTTGGCATTGAGGAAGGTCTGCTAAAGCCAACGGGACTACATGGTGAGGAAGCTTACGTTCTTTTCTATCATTTGCTTCCAAATGCAAGTGATGAAGTACCACTTGTTGAAAACCTAGCTCTGAGCGCCAATGCCACGCACAACTGGCATGTTCTTGGGGTTGACACCGGTGACGTCCACAACGACAATGAAAGTTGCAACGGTAACCAGCCTTAGCACCAGAGATTTTGCATCCTCCTTTAGCTTCTTCCACTTTGAGTTGTATTGAATGCGCATGTGTTTACACATGTTCTTAGTGCTCTTACTAGACTCTTTGCAGGAGTAGTTGACAGGGCATAGTGTTTGATATGCCTAAGGGTGAATGGCTCCGCCGGGGCCATCCTTCTTGATGAATAATGTCCAGGTGAGGCTATCAAGCTTGGTAGCCTGTTTGTCTCTTACGACCTCTTTGTCACCACTTTCCTTGTCCTCCTCACCAAGCAACATCTAGCCTACGGTGGTGTCACCTGTACAAAGATCATCCTCCATGGCTACTAGCAGACTTAGCCGCTCAGATGCTCAAACATCTAAGCATCCAAGAGTAACATGACTAAACTGGCACAAGAAAGTGGTCTAACCTCCTTGGCCCCGCCAAGGCAAGGTTTTGGCTTCGGCTGAAACCCTAGCCTCGGAACATAGCCCACGCTAGAAGATGGCACTTTAACATCGATATGACCATCCCTGGATAAGGGACGGGTCATGGACCGATTGAGAGTGGATTCTATTAGTCCATCACGGTTTACATGATGTTGAAAGAAGACATGATTCTCCAGACGACATATGTCGGAGAGAAAGGTTTTGTAGTTACGAACCATTTCTTTGACTAGAATGGGTACACATCTCAAACTACTTGCAAACCCAAAATACATCATCAGGTAAAGTGCATACATCCACACGTCAAGAAACATAAGTTAAACCATTCGAGCTGAAAAGCTGAACTGTGGCACGCCTCCGGCACACCCAGCACGCTTTCTCCATGAGGGCTCCTCGCGTTGGTCATTATGGATCGAGGTTGATGTTACATATGCATTAGTTCTAGTGTTCCTACTTTGGGATTCTAAATGGATTGAATAGTAGGCATTCATCGCTATCCTGTCGGCCATGAGAAGCACCATTGAACCTTTCGACAAACCATTATTTGTTAACTTTCACGATAAACAATTGAGGCAGTAGCATCGTCGTCTTGTTGTTGGAGAAGGTAGGCCAATTTCAAATAGCCAATACTAATGGCTATGCCACATCATATTCTCACACATGTTGTTTTGTGAGATATCTTTCGACTTTGTAGATGAAGAATATGAATAAGTGAATGGAAAGGACCAAACCATCCCTAAAGGAAATATCAAAATGTCAGGCATGAACTTGTCCACCACTTTTACATTCCTCCGTGAAGGGCATGTACAAAATTCACTGGTGCACGAATACAGGGCAAAAGTTAAGGACCTTGTTTAGATCTGTGGTTCCATCCTTGAACAAGATTCTCAGACTGGGCTGGTGTCCGACTATTTGACATGCCAAATCTCATTTCACAAGGGTTGCATGTATTTCTAGGCACCCCCTCCTTCCCTGGATCCATAAAAACAGGGATTGGTTCCAACATTTGAACTTGAACCGTGGTTCAAACCGTGACCCAAGATACGCGGGCAAGAACCATAGATTGCCTGATCTTGTGTCCACCCTTACATGTAGACCAAAAGTATGTACTAATCTCACAACAACATATGTACAGCAACAATCTTAGACTCGATTCTTGGTCCAACTTGGGCACAATGTCTTGTCAGGCGTCGACCCCTAGGTAAGAGTCTTGGCATGTCTTACTGATTCACACGCCTTTAGGTCGTGTGGGTCCCTCCTAGCCACACTGGTGAAAATATAGGCACATTAGGTCGATAAAGTTGATTGCCAGCAGGGTCGATATCGGAGTGCACAATCCAAAGGCTGACTTCCAAAGTAGTGGCGATAGTTGACCATGAGTTGTTCTAGGATGTTGAGATAATAAGGTGGTGGATACCGACCACCTTTTCGTACTCTTGCTGTAGATGAGAGTGGTCCCAGCGGTCCCAAACGGTTGATGGTGACACCTCCCTAAGCGGTCCCAATTATGCCATGTAGACACAGCCAACCCCCAATGGTAGTGAATCCTTAGCACTCCCAGCGGTGCAATATTGGCAATGCCCACCCCCCGATGGTGATGCCTCTGTAGCGATCCAAGCGGTGCCACATTAGAACTACTATTCCCTGATAATGGTGGCACCTTTATGGTCTTACTAGTGCCACATCCGCACTCCAAACCCTTGATGGTGAAGACTCCCTAGGAATCCCTGACGTAGGTATGGACAATCCCAAGGCCGAGAACTCCACCTTAGGTGTTAAAAAATAGGAATATTCTAGCCTGTATAGTGGAAAATTCCCTCAAGGAATGTTCCGAGTAAAACAGAAAAAAAAATCCACAACTTTGTGTAGACATCATCGAAGGAGGATCCATTTGCACCAATCTCGAGCATACATTCCCAGCCTAGATATTGCCATGGTCCAACACCTACAATTTGTTTATTAGAATGCCCAATTGAGTAGGAATGATCAACGTTCTTGTGGGTTGGTTGACTTAAGTTAACCCCACAAAGTCCATGCAACTTGCATGCTACGTCAAACTTGGGTCTAGGATGCACCAAATGCCTAAACATAGTAGTTAATCACATATGAATTTGTTTCCTAGATTCATTCTTGAAATTTCTTGAATAAATTATATTATGAGAGCACTTTCCATCAAGGTTTGTTATCAAACACAAGGCAATTGCATGACTAAGATTATAATTTAGTAAACATTTCTTGTTTTCAAAATGGATACCATAGGGTAAATCTCACATCCTTAATAAAATAAATGGGTCGGAAAATCTTTGGATAAATTTGTAAGAGGTGCCTAGTTCAACCCCCCTCTTGACGCGGACTGCCTCCCATTTGAATTCGTAGCTATATGGTGCTTTAGCGCTTCCTGGTTGTTTGGAGAGGCCTATCTTGGGAGTGCGTTTACATCTGATGTTCATGTGAGGGCAAAAATGATCATGTTGATGCGCGTCAAAAAACATGAGTGAAGAATTGTGAAGCAAAGACGATGGGTTTCTTGCACACGTCACCACCTGCGCGGAAAAATAGGTTGCACTGTAAAAGACATTGATGTTAAAAAAATGATCTACACGCATTTGAGACCAATGAAACTCGGCAATTGGCGTTCCCCACCTCATCTTTTGCATTACGACTTCGTGCAAGTTGTGATGAGCTTCTGGCCACCACGGATCATGGACGACCATGTAGGATCCGCGGCGCAAAAAAACTCCACGATGTTGTCGAGCCTTTCAAATTTTGCATCGTAACCACGAGAAACATCCTTGACGACGTTTTTATCAGCTACAATAGCTTTTGGCACTGTTCGTCAACACGTGAGTATTGAGGCCGAGCCTACGTGAAATGTTGTCGAGCCTTTTGAAAAACACAACAGTAGCCAGATAATAGAAACACTGAATACTCGCTCGTCAAATTAGTATATGCAAGAGTGGATTTTAACTTTAGCGGGTCCTCGCAAGTTCCGGCTTGATACAAGGCATAAATTGAATTTCATATTCAAAAGTTGACATTATGTATGCACCAGCTATCGGAATAGGTACGTACTGTGGTCATGATTTGAACTCGTCACGTTTTATTTAGGCGATTCGAAAAACAAGCACTTCAAATATATTTGCCCAAAATCTTTATATTTCATCCACAATCATGGATTTCATCACAAATTAACCTTTATTTGGTGATTTGGCATCAACTCAAGAGACAAATGTAGTTTTAAGAAGCATTCAACTTGTGTCCATTACTTGGTAATTGGACAAGCCAAAAATCTCTTCAACCACGTCCTATAAGAAAACCTTGATACTTTAAAACCACCATCAATAATTTTGAACTTGTAGTTCTGATAGCCACACGTGGGTTATTTGCATTAAGGAAATATGAAACACCATACTCAAATGGAAAATGTTGAATAGGGGCCCAGTAGCATCATGTGCCCCATTCAGACTACAAAGAATAATTGACTTCTAATGGAATCACTTAAGTATGCATACTTCCTATTCATGCTATGAAGACTGGGTGGAGGGCATATTGTCACAAACGTTAGTGGCGTACACTCTCCTCCCATTCAGTGCAATGTCTTGGCCATAACAACATTACTAGTAGTAGCATATTCTATATTGGCACTTATAGTGGTTGTTATGGACATACATTCTGATTGCAACTATGAAACATGACCCTCTTGCACTACCTACAATAGTAGTGCCCTTTTGCCATGCATAATGATGGCGAATCCTTATAAGTAGGGAGAAGGCTTCCACATGACCGCACCACCACAAGCATCCATTTAGGGTTAATTGAATTAAATTCATGCACTTGAGTTTGAGTGCATCGGCACAAAAAGCCGCGTCGGAAGTTTCTTTCCGACTTCGCCCTCGATTTTAGCGAAGACCCCTTTTTTGCCGAAATCGAGGGCGAAGTCCGATCGTTCTAACATCAGGTTCGCCGATGCCAAAACGGTGGTCGACGCTCGATCGCGAGGTCACGATCGAGGGATGACCCCTTTTTTTGCTTCAGACATGCAAACCCCCTCGTACAATTTAGGGTTTTCTGTGTTTTGCGTGGGTGAATCCTGCGCAAAACACAAAACCCTACATCGTACGAGGGGGTTTGCATGTCTGACGCAAGAAAAGGGGTCGTCGCTTGATTGCAATCGAGCGAAAATGCCCTTTTCATTTTTTTCCCACCATGCAAATCCGCATTCAACCCCTAGTTTGAAGCCCAAACGTCGAACAAACCCATCCCCAAATTACATTGGGGGGTTTAGGGATTTATTTTTACACGGGCATCTGCTGGGCCCCGCGGCAGCGGGGCCCAGCAAATTCCCTTCCATCGCAGGGGGAGTCTCGGACCACCCATCCAAACCTACCCGCAAACCCCCCTCAAACAGTCACAAACCCCTCGCTCAAGGGGTTTGTGACTGTTTGACGACTTCCCTGGCAAAGCTCCGCCTGCGACGTCGTAGAGCCAGGCGAATTCCGATTTTGCCCCCGAAAGTCGAACTTCCGGCCCAAAAACGTGCACTGATCTACGAGTGCACAATTTTGGGTCGATTAATTCAATATCCAAGCATCATATGTTGAGGGCACTTCAACATAAGAGCAGGCCCTATAGGCACCGCGTGTAGTGACATGCACCTTATCAAGGTTGTTAAAAATTCCTAAGGGCCATGCTATCATTGTTCGCAATATCATATGGTCTATTATGTGTGCTAACGTTATAACGTTTGATTGTTAAATTTGAATATTTGATTACATCGCCAACAACAACACATGCCTTAATTATGATGTCAGTCGTAATCTCTACCCTTTAACTTCAATTGATAATGACATCATTTTGCCCACATCAAAATATGCCTTGTTAGTGGCACAAACAATCTCAAACGTGTCTTTTTTTACCCAAAGAAAGAGAAGGAAAAAATACAATTAGTATTATTATTACACGTCAAGGGGATGGTCAAATCCCAGCCTTGAAACACTAGTTGTAAATTATTGGAGGCGTTGTATTAGGTACATGCCACTGAGGAAAACATTCCAACATGAAGGAAAGATAAGAAGCATCACATGATAAAAATAGGATTATCATGTCTTTCTAAGTTAGGTGGTCAAAATATCAAAAGTGAAATAAAATAATATTACCAAAAATGAATGCCCCTAAATAAAAAACTACCAAGGGCCTTCGAGGTTATTGGATGAAAAAATGCACCTGTTAGGATTGAGTAATATGGGTGCACTTTTGGCATCATGTGGAAAGTATGCTAATTTTAGGAAAGATTCCATGATAGTGACATAGACAATACACAGGGTTGTGTAAAGAAATAACACCATGGATTGTTTGGATTACCATTGAATTGTTAGAATCTGAGTAATCTCATGCACCCATGCTCTTCTAATACAATCTAAGTCTTCCTAGCTTGCCAAATAACAACAAAATCCATTCTTGCTTTTCCAAGGAATGATTTCTTATTTCTTCTTCAAGAATGTCTTGATTCCAATTTATTTTCCCAGAATATACATAAAATAGTCTCCTTTCCTAAATATAGACATATGCCATGGCGCCTTCACTAGGGATATGAGATCTGTTCATGTTTGAATTTGTGACATAAGACTTTTTCAAAACCACAATGGTAGGATATGTACTTGCTAGTTTTGCATCAATAATGACTAGTTCTAGCCTGTGCACAAGCAACAAGAGCCATGACAGAGTTACCTATTACTAGTATAAGAAACACTAGTTTCTCAAGAGAAAATATAAAAACAATGACAGGTTTCCATTTCACGATTAGGCTCTATTGCATTACCATTAACAATGCCCCAAATAGATGCATCTAACTCATAATGACCAAATATTGAAGATAACTTTGCGTGTAGAGGCTTTTTTTTAATCAAATGAAGCATGTGATAAACTAGATCACCATTAAAATGCATAATTGTATTCCATAGGATCGTTGTTGAATGATGCAAATGACCTAGAACAAGTGGAAGTAGGCTAAAAATACCTTATGGATATTCCCTTGAGCTTAGTGGATATGGAATGGCTCTACTACCCCTACCGCAATGAATGAATATCCTTCTTGGTCAGGAGATGCCACCCATTTCTATTCATGAGCACCCTTTCCTTAAACTCCTCCTTATGATATATGGTCATTGACCATAGACTGAACAAAGACAAGATGTGTTGTATGTGAAAGTTGATATAAATTACTGACTACAGTGGATGGCATGTGGAAATGAAAAAGTGATGCTTGTGAAAAGGTCTAATAAAGCTGTTGTTGTTGTCAATTCACAAAACATGGTGGTGGTATCCAGTTTGAAAGCCTCAAGACCGAAATTTTAAGAACATTATTTACCGCGAGTTTATTATCCATGGCATATGTCTAACAGAGGCCATAAATACAAAGTAGCATGTTTAAAGAACTATAAAGAACCATGATTTTTGAGGGATTTTGCTTTCGATAATTAGAGTAGTATAAGTGCATATAATTTTAAGGAAAACTTTTACCCTTACATGTACCTTTCAATTTTTAGATCTTCATGTTTTCAAATCTTCACGTTGAAATCATAAACATGGTGATTCTTGACTATTCCGCCAATCAAACCTTATTTTCTAGGCTATTTTCTTCTTTTCAGCGTTAGGTACCAAGAACCTTTACATATTGTAACCATTATTATATTTCTAATTTGAAGCATACGTGCTAAGGTATAGGCCCTGCAGAAGTTTAAGGAAACACAATAGTAACCATAATAATATAATTCTTATCTTTTAAAAAAACTAATTGAAACATTTGTTAATAGGTGGTGAATGATAATTTCCAGAACTTATCAATAACGGCATGAAAACACTAGTGGAACAAAATTTAAGGCATGCATATGAATGAACCAAGATGAAGTAAGATTCTTTGCACCAATGTCTGTTGCCTTTATATCCTAAGGCAATTACTTAGCTGAAATTGTCTAGGTTTTGCTTTCTTATCTTCTTTTCCATTGGTTTACATGCATAGAGATAACAACATGTTTAGATAATGTTATAAAGTTTCCATATAAATGGTGGCTTATCTAGCCATGGAACATACAATATTGACAAATGGGTCTACTTCATTGTTCAAGGCATCACATACCATCATGTCCCTTGGAATTTTGTCACCTATTCCCATGTAGTGGATTTTGTGAATGCACAAATATATCTAGGAAGACATGATCTTGGAACGAAATATTTGCACAAAGCTAAGGATTTGAGTAGAAGTGTTCATGCTGTAAAGCTTTTTGGTGAAGGGCATGCTTTATGGCTGGTGGAATATTGTACAATTCTATTTTTCTCTAATTTGTAGGAAATTATTTTACATGGTTCTAATCTGATGTTCTCCATCTAAATTCACACTTTTCCAAAATATAATAGGAAACCTTCCTGATAAAGAATGAGATTTTTTTTTCAAACACATAATCTCCCTCAGATCACAATATCATGTAACGGAGTCCAATTTCCTTCAATTTCATGGATGGTAGGCTTCTTGAACCATTTGGTTTGTTATTCACACCATAGTGGCAATTTCAAGTTTCATTCTTCACAAAATCATGTACACATATTGTGAAGACTAATGCTATCATGCCATGCTTTTTGACATGACATGCTTACACTTGTGATGTGACGTTGATGGCCCACCATTTCACATTTTGAGGCAAGGGTTCCATTAGGAAGGAGAATTCAATAGGTTTGCTTACGAAATTGGTATGAGGAACTTATTAGGGTTATATATTCTCCCTTGATCTCTCTATTTGGATCCTCTTAGGAGGATGACTTTGAATCGAGGTGACCAAGCCCTTCATGGTATTATCTTGGTGTAAACCCCATGAGAAGATTTCTTGATAGGGAAATGGTGGCACATGCTTGTTACCTAAGATGTATTCGTGTTTGGAAAGTGTTAGAAATACTCTCATAACAAAAGTAGGAAGGATGAATAGTACCAACACAGAGGGTGATAATCCCAATTCCCATTCAATAATTCATCTTTACATCAAATATAATTTCCTCTAAAATCCAACAGTAGAACAACTTTGGCGTGGCAATGCCACGCCGACCGGTCGAAGGAGCCACGTGGCTCGAGCGGGATCACCTGGGACTGTGGACGGTGAGACGGGATGGCTTGATGTTCGTAGACCCTCAAGCACCGCACTTTTGGCCTAGTCGGACAAGGATTTCATCAAATCCGTTATATTAGTATCAGAGCTCCAGGACTCGAGTCCCACGTCAAGATTACCGGAGATGCCGAGGCGGCTCTTAGTCCTAGTGGGGGGAGTGTAGCGTGACATTGCCACGCCGACCGGTCAAAGGAGCTACGTGGCTCGAGCGGGGTCACCTGGTACTATGGGCGGTGAGACGGGATGGCTTGAGGGTCGGAGACCCTCAAGCATCGCGGTTTTGGCTTAGTTTGCCAAGGACTCCGTCGAATTCGATAAAACATGTTGAAGCACGAAAATGATGATTATTACTATATGAACATGAGATGAGCAATTTCTTACAAAATTTGGTATAGGAACCTTTGTCAAACCTTTAGAAATCTAAGTAGCATGTACATGGACCCCCTTTTTGGTCCGTATATTGAAAATCAATGTCGTGACTTCAAACTTGCATAAAAAATAATCCATACATCAAAACACAAGATGAGAATGTGATGTGCTTGCATGCATTACAGAATATCATGTGCATACATGGTGTTTTTCACACGTCCTCATTGAGATGAAACATCAACTTCATACTCCACCCACTCTTTAAGACTTGCATTTTGTGGTCATAATTGCTAGCTTTGTAGGTGTAAAGGTGAATGTTTTCACATCATTGGCCACACGGAATTGATGGTGGCCGTGGGACTATCATTGCTTAAAGGAAATGTAGTAAGTATTACACATAGTTGTGCACCACACATGCATTCGTCCCATGTCATCATGTACGGACTCACACATGAAGCCTTCATTATTACATCGAGTGAACCCTTTGCGGAAGCACGACCTTGGAGGTTGGATTCCTTCAGGCAGCTGACAATGGAACTATATTTTATGATGAAATGGGATACTGAGCAGTAAGGGGAAACATATGCTGAAGATATGAGTAGTAAAACTAGACCAGTTTTGAATATTAAATGCGTGCATCAAATACATCATAAGAAAAAGATGGGTCTTTGTGGATGAAACTGATGCACAAAATCGCCATCGCATTTTCATTCTGGCGTAGAGACAAAAGCGTTTGGTGAATCCGTGACGAAGATCTAGGCGTGCATTGTCAATGTAAAAGTATCTGTAGTGAACGAAGCTTCCAAACATCACTATCGGTCCATCACGTGATCCGAACGCTCCAATGTCCGACAGACAAACAATGAAAAAGCCCCCCCACCCCCCNTCATCATTGCGTACGGCAACTCGGCAGACGCGTCCAAGGTGAGCGAGCGTTCCTTCCCTTAACCTCTCTCTCTCTCTCTCTCTCTCTCTCTCTCTCTCTCTCTCTCTCTCTCTCTCTCTCTCTCTCTCTCTCTCTCTCTCTCTCTCAGGGACAGGAAAGGACAACGGAACTACTCGCCGAGGGGGAGGCATCTCCCCTGCCTTGCAGGATTGGTCGGCTCCGACGTCGTCATATCTAGTGCAGGCAGCATGAGAGGGCCTATGGGCCTTATGACCCAGCAGGGCTGTACGAGATCAGACGACGTCGTCAGATGTCAAATGGGCCGAATGAGATGTCGTATGGTTGATCCAGCATCTCAAACCCAACCCAGCTTCGTTTCTGCATAGCCATCCATTTCACTGCCATCCATTTCACTGCCATTCGTTTCTGCATAGCCATCCATTGCACTGCCATTCATTTCACTGCCATCCATTTCACTGCCATTCATTTCACTGCCATTCATTTCACTGCGCCTCTTCCCTTGTTTGCCTTCAGTTCAGACGTGTGTGTGTGTGTGTGTGTGTGTGTGTGTGTGTGTGTGTGTGTGTGTGTGTGTGTGTGTGTGTGTCTAAGTTCAAACAAGTGTCTAAGTTAAAAAAAGTGTCTAAGTTCAAACAAGTGCCTAAGTTCAAACAAGTGTCTAAGTTCAAACAAGTGTCTAAGATCAAACAAGTGTCTAAGTTCAAACAAGTGTCTAAGATCAAACAAGTGTCTAAGTTTAAACAAGTGTCTAAGTTCAAACAAGTGTCTAAGATCAAACAAGTGCCTAAGTTCAAACAAGTGTCTGAGTTCAAACGAGTGTCTAAGCTCAAACAAGTGTCTCAGTTCAAAACAAGTGTCTAAGTTCAAACAAGTGTCTGAGTTCAAACAAGTGTCTAAGTTCAAACAAGTGTCTGAGTTCAAACAAGTGTCTTAGTTCAAACAAGTGTCTAAGTTCAAACGTGTTCTAATGAGGGAAAAGAAAAAAAGGCTCGTGCTTGGAAGCAGAAAAAGAAACAAGAGGCATGTTTCAAAGCGGAAAAAAAGAGACAGGGAAGTTTAAAAAAAAAAAAAAGGATTCCCATGACAACATGCAGAGCGTTCTTCTCCTCCTTGCAGGTCGGCGTCGGCGTGTTCTCCCTCATGTCGCAGGTCCCAGGCCAGGCCGTGGCGCCGCTCTCTGCCTCCGCGAGCTTCTCTCTCACCGGCGCTCCGGTGGTGGAGCTGACGCAGAAGGAGACTCCTTTCAACGGCATCCAGCCGACGTACGTAGTGGCGGCCGATCTGAAGCTCAGCGCCGACACAATGCAGAGGCTTTCTCAGGGGACCAACTGCATCCTCGTGGCCAAGGGCCCTGGGCTGTCGGCGGCAGACTTTGCGGCGTCGCCTGTCCCCGGCTTCAGCATCCACACGAACAAAGCGTACCGCACCTTCAACTTCTACTAACGCCCGCCCATGCACACACACCCAATCGGTGGGTGTGTGTGCGTGAGTGTGTGTGTGTGTGTGTGTGTGTGTGTGTGTGTATCTGTGTGTATCNCCGCCTCCCATACCCCCGCCATCAGGTCGATGCTGGTTCCTGAGCACAGTGGAATTCGGAGGGCGTGCCCATGGCACCCACACACCCGTGCACCCATCCAAGCCCCGCAATCCTGTGCTTTCCTCTTCTTCCGCACGTCTCCGACACTACCGCCTAAGCAAGGCGGTGCTTCCGGCGGCGGCTGCTGCGGGAGTTGCTGCTGCTGGTGCGGCAGAAAATCCGAAAGCAGCAAGCAACAGCGCTGGGGCCGCCGCATCAGCGTGGCAGCAGCACTGGCACCACCCTCAGAAGCACCGGCATCTGCTGCTGCCGCAGCAGCAGCAGATGTAGGGGAAGCAGTAGTACCAGTAGCAGCATCAGTAGGTTCAGCAGGGGCAGCAGCAGGAGCAGAGGGCCCCACCCACTCTGCACTCCGCGTCGCTTTGCGACGTTGGCAGCGCAGCGCAAATCTGCGGCTCCGCTGCGATTGCTCCCCCCGCCCCCCACAGTCCACAGCTGTCCTTCAGAGCACTTCGGTCAAAGTCGCGCCCGTCACTCGCCCAGCTTCGCCCATCACTCACCGGGCCGACCACCGCCACCGCCACCGCCACATTCATTGCATTTCATCACAGGGCACTTCGCCACACACCGGCTTAAGCTCGAGAGCTTCTCGTTCCTGCCCTCAGCCGAGAACAACGGCTGAATCCCACACCGTCGGTATTAGCGACACACCTCCACACCTCGACCGAGCACCCCCTGCTGCTGCTGCTGCTGCCGCTGCTGCCGCTGCCGCTGGTGCTGGAGCAACTTCCCGTCACCTTGGACCTCTGCCACCTGTCCTGTCGCCTTGGTCCTTTGAGAAACGCAGCAACGCGCACCTGTCCCACCTGTCCCACCTGTCCCACCTGTCCCACCTGTCCCGCTAATGCTGGAGCTCCGATTTCCGAGAAATCAAGGCCTTCGTCAAAAACCTCGGGGCCCACGTCGGCCGGTGTCCCGCGTCCTTTTTTGCGTTGGCTTGCTGCCTGCCGCCGTCGAAACGAAAGAGCTAGGACCTGCGATCATCTCAAAGACGCAGGTCACAGCGCCGCGGCGGTTCGGCCGTGCGCCACCTGAGGCACTCTCGGTTGTGCGCGGCGGTTCCATCCGCGTCCTAGGCCCCCCCACAATTTCGTCTCCTGGGACCTCACAGGTGTTAGAGTCGCCATCTCTTCTCCTCGTCCTCTCTCTCGAACCGTTCCCTCTGCGACCTCCCGGTCAAGAAGGCCGTGTGATCTGCGAACGGATGAGAGAGAGAAAGAGATTGCAGCCGAGGATTCATATCCATCCCCCGGCTCTTGGATCAAATTCTCCGCGACTCGGACCACACCCAGTTTGCGAGAAACGCGGCTGCGCCGCGATGGCCCTGCTCGAGCCGCCCACTCCGTCGAGGCGCGATCCGCGACGAGCTGTGCCGCCCGTGCTTCTGCTAGCCGCGCTCGTGCTTCTCGGGCTGACAGCAGCTCCGCGCGCCTCCTTCGCCGTGGTGGTCCTCAAAAGCCCCCCGCCCAAAAGGTCCCCACCGCCCAAAGCCGCGTCGCCCAAACCGCCCCCTCCCAAAGCCGCATCGCCCAAACCGCCCCCTCCCAAAGCCGCGTCGCCCAAACCGCCGCCCCCCAAAGCCGCGTCGCCCAAACCGCCTCCT
>SZWC01006799.1:37001-49501 GCA_023375785.1 Penium margaritaceum | reverse complement strand
TGTAGCAGCGGCAGCAAGCAGCAACTGGCACCAGCAGCAGCGCGCAACACCTCGCAGCAGCAGCAGTCGGCGGCAGCAGCAGCACCCGGCCGCAGCAGCAGCAGCAACAGTAGCGGCTACAGCAACAGCCGCAGCAGCAGCAGCCATAGCTGCCCGCAGCTCGCTGCTTGCTGCGAGCAGCGAGCTGCTGGCAGCGAGCTCGCTGCCCGCAGGGAGCAGCGAGCAGCAAGCAGCGAGCTCGCAGCTCGCAGCTTGTCACTCGCAGCGAGCAGCGAGCTCGCAGCGACGAGCAAGAGAAACAAAAAAAAACAAAAAAAACACGCAGGGACCCCCCCTGTTCGCTGCAGACGCGGCAGCAGCAGCAACAACCGCAGTAGCAGCCAAAGCTACTGCAGCAGTCGCAGCCGCAGCCGCAGCCACAGCAGCCGCAGCCGCAGCAGCAGCAGCAGCAGCAGCAGCTGCAACCGCAGCCGCAGCAGCAGCAGCAACAGCAGCAGCGGCCGGAGCAGCCGCAGCAGCAGCCGCAACTGTAGCCGCAGCAAGCAGCAGCAGCAGCTGCAGCAGCAGCAACAGCCGCAGCCGCAGCCACAACAGCAGTAGCAGCAGTAGCAGCGGCCGCAGCAGCCGTAGCAGCAGCCGTAGCCGCAGCCGCAACAGCAAAACCAGCGGCAGCAGCAGCAGCCACCGCAGTAACATCAGCAGCAGCAGCCGCAGTAGTAGCGGCGGCAGCACCAACAAGTGCGGCTACAGTCCCACAGCAGCGGCTGCATCAACCGCTGCTGACGTCAGCGGCCGTCTGCTGACGTCACTGCTGCCGTCACTGCTGATGTCATCAACAAACAAAAAAAACAGGGGGCAAAACAGTAGCACTGCACACATGTAGTAGCCTCTGCTGACGTCAGCCATCCTCGGCTGACGTCACTGCTGACATCAGCAGCATACAAAAAAAAACACAAAAACAACAAGGGACACTAAACCATGGCTGGTAGTCCCGGTGAGGAGGGGTCCTCCTCTGTTGGGGGGACCCCTAGCCCCCCTTTCTTGTAGCGACTGCAGCAGCAGCACCAGCAGCAGCAGCAGCAGCCGCCGCCGCAGTAGCAGCAGCAGCAGCAGCAGCCCACTGGTGTCGTTGGCGGCAACCCTGACCCCCTCGTTGCTCTTCAGCAACAGCTCGCCGCCTTGACGCAACAGCTTGTAGCGCTACAGCCAGTCGCCTCCCAGACTGCCACCAGTGTGCTGCCGTCGTTCATCCATCCAGGGCACGCCAGCCCCGCTGTGTCTGCTGCCACGTACTACCTGGCACAGCATCAGACTCAGCGCCAGCGGCAGACAGTGACCTCCGTCCTTGGCCCCACTCTGGGTGCCGGCTGCAGGCAGGAGGACTTTGAGATGCCGCCGCCGCCGCTTCAGGCCGGCGAGCAGTTCCGGAGCTAGGAGCTCAGCTTCCGGATCTGGGCACAGGGTGAGGGTCTGTGGGCATACTACACCCTCCCTTACGACTCCACCGAGGCCGATCAGCTGTATGACGCTGGTCGCGCCGTCCGTGCCCTTGTCCCAGTCACCCCTCCAGCTTCCCGCCTGGCCCTAGAGCCTTTCCTCGGCGACTTCACAGCTGGCGACATCCCAGACCCTACAGCCGCATGGCACGTCCTCACCAGGCCCCATCGCCTGTCTAACGACGCTGAGATCAGCCGTCTGCTCCGGGAGTTCAACTCCCTACACATGGGGGAGACCGAGACGGTCACTGCCTACTGGCAGGGGGCGGAGGACATCCTTCGTCGTCTCAATAAATCTGCTCCGCCCCCTCTGTCCGCGCTCCTCACCATCAAGCGCGGTGCCACCAGCGCGTACGCAGACGTCTTCGTACACTATCCCCAGGACGTCCTCTCCACCATGGCGGCCCAGGGCACCCTCATGCCCTGGGCATATGAGATCTTCCTCCGCATTGAGGAAGCTCGCCAGGAGTCCCAGCTCCATCGCACGGAGGCTCTTGCATCCCCTGCCGTCGCCTCCCCTGTCGTTGCCTCCGTGGCCGTCGCCTCCCCCGCCGTAGCTACCTTGTCGTCTTCGGGGAAGAAGAAGAAAAGCCGGAACAAGAAAGGCAAGGGTCCACCGCAACAGTAGCAGCAGCTGTCGTTGACCGGGTCCAGCGGTGGTGGCTCGGTCTACCACAACTGTGGCGAGCCTGGGCACGGGTGGTACACGTGTCCTCTCCCGACGGATGAGGCGCGCGTCATCGCCACCATGCGTTGCCAGCGGGAGCGCCGTCTCGCCTCTGCCGCCGTCGCTGCTGCTGGCCTTGACACTCCGACCTCGTCCAGCAGCTCTGCCACTCCGACAGCTCCGCCTGTCCCGCAGACACCCGCGCCGCAACAGTACTACCCACAGCCGTCGGCGCCTCCGCTTCCTTTGCCGGCTCAGTCCTACTACCCGGGCTCCGGTGCCGTCACTCCGTACTCCGTCTACACTCCCGGGCCGTCCTCCCGTGAGCATCAGCTGGAGCAGTTCATCGCGCTCCAGCTTGGCCTACCTCCCCCTCCTCCCCAGGGAAGTGCGAGTTGCGTCACCTCCTGCCCTCCTGCCCAGCCCTGGATGACTGAGAGTGAGCTGCGGTCGTGTCCCGTTTCCTCGTCTGTCTCGTCGTCTCCCGTGGTCTCCTCCACCCCACTCCTTGACGACATTGCGTGGCTTAACGATTGGTAGTCTCCTTTCGCGCCTCCTTCCACCGCGTCCGCGTCCCTTGCTTGCTGCCATGTGACCGTTAGCGATCTGGCGACCCCTGTCTAGGACCCTGCTGAGACCTGGATCATCGACTCCGGGGCCACGCATCACATGACGGCCTCTCGTGAGGCCTTCAGTATGCCCGGTCCTGTAGGCGATGTCTCCGGTGTCCGGACGGATTCCGGACAAGTGTTGGCGTCGTTCGTTTCCGTGGTCCTACCGGTGACGTCTTTCTGACCGATGTCCTCTTCGTCCCTGGTCTCGAGCTCAGCCTCCTGTCCGTGACTGCCCTTGACCGCATGAGCATGGACGTTGTGCACTCGCGTGGTGTCGGCACTGTGTCGTTGCGCCCGTCTGGTCTTGTCGTACTGCACGCCACCGCCCGTGGCAACCTGTGGCACGTTCCTTGCCTCTCCTCTTCTCCTCCCGTCTCCTCCCCGTCGACCGCCACAGGCCATGTGTTTGTCACCAGTATGCTTTCTCCTCAGCACACCCGCCTCTTGCACCGCCGCCTTTGCCACGTCCACTCTGCCGCCGTAGAGAGCATGCTCCGCACCCAGCTGGCCAAGGGCCTTGACCCGGAGACTTTCCCTCTCCCGTGCCCCACTGAGTGCATTGACTGTGCTCAGGGGAAGATGCACCGGTCCACGTACCCCTTGTCTTGCTCCCGTGTGTCCGCCCCTCTCGACCTTGTCCACTCGGACGTCATGGGTCCTCTCCCCACCGAGTCCGTCGGTGAGCATGGCCGCTATGTCACCCTTACGGACGACTATTCTCGCTACCGCTGGGTCTTCTACCTCTGGCAGAAGAGCGATGTCGCCCGATCCATTCAGGACTGGTTTGTCCTCGCGGAGCGCGAGTGTAGCCGCTCTCTTCGCCGCTTCCGCTCCGATCGCGGTGGAGAGTACATGGGTGAGGCCACGACCTTTCTCGCCTCCTGTGGGATCCACCATGAGACGTCTGCGCCCTACACACCTGCCCAGAACGGCATCTCCGAGCGGTGGAACCGTACCATGGCCGACGCCGTCCGCACCATGCGGGTCGAGTCCGGTCTCTCCGATGGCTTCTATTTTGAAGCCATGGCCTACATGACCTGGGTCTGGAACCGGATTCCCCACGGTCCCCTTCCCCGCCAGTCCACGCCATACCAGCACTGGTGCGGTCGACGCGCTGACCTCCGCCCGGCTCGCGTCTGGGGCTGCGTGGCCATTGTGTGGCTGCCCGTCCCACATCAGGGCGGCAAGCTCGTCCCCCGCGGACGCCCCTGCACCTTCCTCGGTGTGTCTCATTAGTCGAAGGCCTGGCGCTTCTGGGACCCATCTCGACACTACATCGTCGAGTCCCGCAATGCCCTTTTCTTCGAGGACCTGTTTCCCCGCGACCTCATCTGCTCCTGCTCGTCCGTGTCCCTCCCGTCGCGTGGGGGAGTGGTGAGTCCGTCCTCCATCCTGTCGCTTCCGGGTGACACATCACTCCGTCCCTCTGAGCCGGTAGCCCCTGTCGCGTCCTCTGGTCCCCCCGGGCCAACAGTCCCAGCCGCGTCCGCTGGCCCCTCCGAGTTAGCTGCCCCCGTCACGTCCGCTGGCCCCTCCAGACCAGCTACCCCAGTCGCGTCCACTGGCCCTTCCGGGCCAGCAGCGCCTATCGTGTCCGCTGGCCCCTCCGGGCCGGCAGCCCCAGTTGCTTCCGATGGCCCCTCCGGGCCAGCAGCGCCTGTCGTGTCCGCTGGCCCCTCCAGGCCGGCAGCCCCAGTCGCTTCCGATGGCCCCTCCGGGCCGACAGTCCTAGTCGCGTCCACTGGCCCCTCTGGGCCCGCAGCTCCTGTCGCGTCCGCTCGCACCTCCGGACCAGCTGCCCCAGTCGCGTCCGCTGGCTCCTCCGGGCCGGCAAACCCTATCGCGTCCGCTGGCCCCTCTGGCCCAGCAGCCCCTGTCACGTCCACTGGCCCCTCCGGGCCAGCGGCGCCTGTCGCGTCTGCTTGCTCCTCCGGGCCGACAGCCCTAGTCGCGTCCGCTGGCTCCTCCGGGCCAGTAGCCCCGCCCGCCTCCGTTGGCCCGTCAGACTCAGGGCCATCTCCTGCCCGACTGCACTACACACGTGGCCCAGGCGGCAGCCTTCGACCTCGACCGACAGTGAGCGCGCAGACCGTCGCACCGCGTCCCGTGGCGCCTCGACCCCCTATGGCTCCACGTGTCTCCCCCACTCCCACGGTCGTGAGTGGGGACCCTGGCACGAAGGCTCTCGGCCTGACCACTTCCGCCATCATCGCAGACCTTCACCCGGGCTCTGCACTAGGCTACGTCATGCTTCATCACGAGCATCGGCATGCTGTTGTGGCTGCACTCACCCGCATCCCACCTAGGACTCGTGATGCACACGCCCTCTCAGTCCGGTCCACAACGCGCCCAGAGGACCCAGCCACCCTACGCGAGGCTCGAGCCTCTCCTGAGGCCGCACATTGGGATGATGCCTGCNTGCCTGCGCCGAGGAGCTCGCTGCTATCCGGCAGGACCACGTGTATGACCTCGTTGACCTCCCTCCAGGTCGGAAGGCCATTGGTGCCAAGTGAGTCTTTCGACGCAAGTGGAAGCATGACGGATCCTTGGACAAGTACAAGGCCCGCCTCACATCAAAGGGGTTTGCTCAGGTCCCTGGGGTCGATTACGACCAGATCTTCGCCCCAGTCGGTCGGTACTCCACTAGCCGGGCGCTCTTCAGCCTGGTTGCCCAGCACGGGTGGGAGCTGTATCAGATGGACATGAGCAACGCGTTCCTCCATGGGTCATTGGAGGGTGAGGAGCTCTACATGGTGCAGTCCCCAGGCTTCGACGACGGCACTGGGAGAGTTTGGCGGCTGTGGAAGGCCCTCTATGGCCTGAAGCAGTCGCCTCGGTGCTGGAACCAGGAGATCAGCAGCACGCTTCTCCGTGGCGGCCTCCAGCGCAGCACCGCTGACCCCGCACTGTTCATCAGCCCGCGAGGTCAGACCTTCGTCGCAGTTCTGGTCTACGTCGACGATCTCCTCATTGCGTCGCTAGGCACGGCCGCCATCCAGCGTGTCCAGGACTTGCTGCACGCCGCCTACCAGATGAAGGATCTCGGGTCTACACAAGTCTTCCTGGGCATGGAGCTCGAGCATGATCACTCCCAGGGCATCTTGCACGTCCACCAGGCTGCCTATGTGCAGACCCTGTCCACTCGCTTCGCCGAGGACCTGCCCCTCGTGCCTAGCGCATCTTCACCCATGTCACCCGATGGCCAGGTGAAGCTGAAGAGTCCTGACCCAGCTGTTGTGGGGGAGCCAATTGATGTGACCACGTATCTGCGGGTCATCGAGTCACTGATGTTCCTGGCGATGACGACGCGTCTAGACATCGCGTTCGCCGTCAACCTCCTGGCCCAGTTCTCTCAGGAGTCGCGTCAGCTCCACTTCGAGGCCGCGATCCGAGTGCTGCGCTATGTCGTCTCGACCCCTCGGCGAGGTCTCATGTTCCGCCGCCAGCCGTCCGTCGTCGCAGTGGGCTACACCAACAGTGACTGGGCCGGCAGTCCAGACGGTAAGAGTCGCACGGGCTGGATCTTTCTGATCGGCGGCACAATTGTGTCCTGGCGTAGTGGCAAGCAGGGGTGCATTGCACGTAGCACTGCTGAGGCTGAGTACGTGGCCCTTGGCTCAGGCACGTGTGAGAGTGTGTGGTTGTGTCGTCTGTTGTCCGAGTTGCATCAGTCTGTCGCATCCATCACCTTGCATTGTGACAATGAGAGTGCCATGGCCATCGCCAATAATGACGGTGTGCATCACACACGCACAAAGCACATCAATGTTGAGTATCACTATGTGCGTTTGTTGTTGCATGACGGCAGCATCAGCATCGTGTGGGTTGAGACAGCACGGCAGCTGGCTGACTTTCTGATCAAGGCACTGAAGCGGGACTCGTTCAAGAATGTTGTGAGTTCAGTTGGCGTGCGTCCGTGAGTTGCCCTCTTTGTCTCTGCCTGCGTCTCTGCGCGCCCTGGGGGAGTCTGGATGTTGATCGTTTCTCTGCCTGCCCATGTGCACAACGCCTGTGAGTCATGGGGGAGTGTTGGTTTTTGCGCATCTCTCATTGTACTCTGTTGTGTCCTCCCGGCTTGTGTACATCGACGTGCAGATGACTGACTGCGAGACTCGACGCTGATGGAGTGTCGTCCGGTGGAGCTGACGCACGTTGAGGTCTACTCGTAGCTCGCTGGAGCCTCCTCTCTCCGGCGACGTGCTCAGCTCCATCGGCAGGCCTCCTCGGCGGTCGTGCTGCCGGCGGTCACTGCCACCGCAGTTGCTGTCTGCATGCGTCCGACGCGTCCCATCACGTCTGCATCGTCATGCTCTGCCTAGGGTCCTTGTTGCATGTTGCATGGCCCTGTTCGGCAGCATGGACCATTGTAGGCACTGCCTGGGTTCGGGCAGCCATAAATCCTTGCTACTATTTTTCTAGCTGTTTCTAACCGCACGACTGCGTTCGCAGCATCGGTATTATGGTATGGTCCAGTTTTCAGGCAAAACGGACGACGCCCGGGTTTTGGGCTGTCGGGTGTCTGGTAGGGCTCACCGAGAAAACCCTGCCTGCCAGAAAATAGGTCTATTTCTTGATTGGCTGGTTAGCTGAGTAACAAGCTCTACAGAGCTGGGGGGGAGCTAGAACTTGGAGGGGTCTCCCATTGTTGTTCATTCTTGATTGCTAATCAGTTACTTTCAGTTTCCAGCTGCTTTCTGGCGCTAACACTGGCGTGCGCACTTCTGAGTAACAAACCCAGAGCTTCCAGACTTAGTCTCTAGAGCAGCAGACTGAGGGGGCAGCTGACTTAAGCAACTAGCGTGGAAGTCCGCACGCTGCATCAACAACGCTGCTGCCCCAACCTGCTGCCTAGCATTTATGTCTGTGTCTCGTCAGCGTCACACGCCCCTCGTGAGTGTTACTTGTGTTCAAGTACTGACCTGCTAATGGAACAACCAGTCTACTGACCTCTACACACGCACACACTACTGCAGGAGAGTGAAGCAACATGACTACAACACGTACCAAATTACCCCCTAAATTCGTACCACTTTTCACTAAGGTGTTTTTTTCTTTGGCTAATTCGACCACCCGGGAACGAACTATGGACCGTTCTTGTTTAAGGGTGAAGTGGGTAACCTACACCTAAACTCGAACGGAGCCTAGTCGAGCTAGAAATGATGTTGCACTAGTCTGGGCAAGACTGGTCAATGCAGCCGCCTCACACACTTAAACTGAGGAGTGTGGCCTGTTGCACCCAGATTTAGCGCCTGAGCAGCGCTGGCTGCTCAGCTGTGAGAGGGAACACTCGAACTCAGAAGTTAGCGCCAGAAATGTAATTGGAAGTGGGTAATGACTGAGTTGAAAGCAAGAATGAGGTTTGGTGAGAGACTCTTCCCACACTAACACAGGCCCTCACCTCTGCGAGGCTTGCTGCTCAGTCTGTCAACCAATCAGAAAAATGCCGGCACTTACTGCTTGGATACTTGCACCGTGCGCACTATTAAGCTGGCGTGCTCGCGTGCTGAAAATTTCACACGGCATATCCGACGCACTAAAAAAGAACAACGGGAAACCCATGAACATCATGTCTGCTCACGGCGTGCCCGGACCTCAAAACGAGGTCGGTTTAATCGGGCATTGTGATGTCATCTTTATAAATCTCTTTCCTTCAATGGTTGTTGGAATGACGTCGTTGACTTTGCAAAAACACATCAATGTAAGAATGTTCATCAAATGGTTCAGGTACACAGTTTTACAGTCATTTTCTGGTGGTTATAGTCTTTTTTTGTATGTACGACCTCGTTATTGTCAACACGCACTATGTGGACTTTTCTGACGTCGCATGCACTCGGCAGAACACATCCTGGCGCCTGAGTCTGCCGTACAAGTGTCTTCTTTGGCTTTTGTAAAGCGTTCGCTCGCCGGAGAGTGTGTGACACTGGCAGCCCGGCATTTCTCGGTTCAGGTACATTGGACACCGTGCATTAGCTGCCATGGTTGTGTTCAACCACCCCCACCCCCCCCCCCCCCCCCCCCCCCCCCCCTCGTCGTTCCTATCAATTTCAAAGAGTTTGACCTAGCACTATGCTCCACGACACCGCCCTAGACACTCCGGCACCATGCAGCACCTACGCACAGCGCATGGTGCCTAGGAGTATGGCTGAGGACGCCCTCCGCCGAGGTGAGCGGCAGAGTGGGTATCCCCTGCTTTAAGTGCAAGGGTGACTTAGACCCAAAGCCAAAGGCTCGGCTGTTGAACGCATCCGTTTTGAGCAACGAGTATGACGTCACAAAGGAGGGGCCGTAGATGGCCATGGTTCGCGAGGCTTCTAATCGTGTCCACCGAGTGGACATCCCTCAGCGCTCGTGACAGTGTTGGGCTTGGAAATAGTTTGGACAGCCATGCATGCATGCCTGCACTGTGCTTCTTGGGAGGGGCAGCCGCCGGAGCCGCTGTGCGACGTTGGGCTGACAAAGATGGTGTTCCGTCACGCGTACAGCAATGCGATGCCGGGTGTCGATCCACTGAAGCCACTGGAGGGGGTCATATGGACGCAGCCGGGGACACACCGTGGATGTGGAAGGCCACAGAGTAGGCGGATGGACTGCAACAAACGATGTGGCCACATTTGTCACCGATGTGGCCTGAGGGGGCACACCATCACTAGGTGCACCAACCCAGTGGCCCTGGCACCAGCAACGGCAACAGCAGAAACAGTAGAGGCGGCTGGAGCGAGCGGAAGCAGCTGTGCACGTTGAGGCATATGCTGGGCGTTGGTCCTCGAGTGTCACCCAGGCAGAAGCTGAGGCAGCCGATGCTTCTGCAACAGTTACAGCAGCGTCAATGGGAGGACTCACAAACGCTACAAATGCAGCAGACACGGCTATGACTGCACCCATCATGGAAACGCAGCAGGCGACGCAATAGAAATCTCTGACGACGATGATCGCGAGTACGACCCTGAACAGTTTCCAATGTATAACTCAAGGGAGGATGAGCTGTGCGACCTTGAGCGCTTCATCATAGACGAAGATTTTGAGCCAGAGGAGGATGAAACATACGGGTGGACCAATTAGGAGGACGGCATGCGACGCAGAGAACTACACGGCGACTATACCCACCAGGCGCGGGCCACACAGGGCATGCCACATGAAGGCTGGGATGATGTCCCAGAGGACTACGACAATGAGGAGGAAAATGTTGGCGTCTGATTGGTTTGTGAATTCCTTTTGCCTACTCCGTGCATTACGCTAAGCCCTTGTTTGATGCATTCACGAAGTGCCTAATCGGTGGTGTTTTCATGGTGGGCAGGAGAAGGGAGGAGCCCTCCAGAAGATAGGGCAGAGGCCATACAAGACACTTGCCTTTGTCAATCTTGGAGGATAACAGTAGTCTCAGTAGGCCATATAACACTTGGCCAACTCCATAAGGATGCTTCCTGCAGGAAGCTTACCACGTAGTGGTAAGCTTCCTGCAGCTCACTGGGTAGGAGAGGTTCAGTTTATGTGACGTCCTCCGTTGCACTTCTTGACATGGTTACACAATTTCAATGTCATTCCAGAAATTGTCCGCACGTCCAGTCCATTGTTTAATTCCTTACAGCTGGTCATTCTATTCATTCTCTTGCATGAAGTTCAACCCTACACCATAGCAACCTCAAACATGGACTGCCCACCACATAGCGAGCTCCCGTTTCTGACTGCTTCCTTACTTGGAGCCGGTACAGCATACTTGGTTACAAAGCTGTGGGCCAGCAACAAGCCGGCACACATCATGAAGGTGTACATGTGCCCATGCCACAAAGGACAAGTGATGGAAGACACCGTGGTAGATGAAGACGTGTGCATGGGGGAAGTAGTGGATCCTATCAGTGGTAATGGTGACAGTGATGTATTCTACGATGCAAATGAAGAAGACATGGAAGAGGCTTGCTTTGCCCGGGCCTACGGCCTTCCTATGCCAGGATGTTCTGTTGGCCTCCTGTGCCCTACTTGTGAGGTGATGGCTTGGATACTTTCACTACCACCCTCTTTCTAGAGCTTGCTAGTGAGTGGGGTGTCTGGGCATTACATGCAGGTGTAGGTTGATTGTAATTGCAAGACAAGTGGTGTATACTTCTAAGCATGATCATTTTCTTTACCATCACCATTGTGCAAAATGTGAATTTGGTGTTGTAAGGGTACACAATCACAAAAATTGACACCAAAAAGGGCTCATCCTATCTCGCACACTCCAAAGTGGATACAACATTAACAAAAATCCCTAAAATACATATGGAGATCCCATGGGGTTACATACACGACATGGTAAATGGATGCATCTGCATTCACGGCTACCAATCATCTGTGGCATATAAGGGAGTCCCTGTTGGAGTCCTCATATCCATCATCCAGCACGTGGTGTGTGGGCTGGGTGGTGCAAAGTCATACTGGACATGTCCGTCGTGGATGGGGGTCCATGGTCTCAAAGAGTCCCACTTAGCCTTGACATGGCGCGAGGCAGCTTCAGCCTCGTCGCATGTCAGCTTGGGCGGAGGGGGGATGTGAACACCCCATGGACCGCAATGAGTGTGTCGGATGTCTCCCCAGCCGTCCACCGGAGGTAGTGGGCGGTCAAGATCCATGGGGTCTATGTCCGTTGTGGATAAGGGTCTCCATATTGCAAGGATGTACAGTTTGAGCAGGGGACAATACAAAGTAGCTACAAACAATCGCGAACTCAGATATCAGACTGTGCGAACCGGTTGCTTTTTTACGTCCAAAAGTAGTCGCTTGACAGAGTAAGCAGAACGTCACCACACGACACGTTGAGTGTGGTCATGGACACTGAACTGTGTGATTAAGCATTCATCAGTTTGTTTGACCAAGAACCAATCATGTAGGCTCTGCGGTGTTGGCGGCAACGATGTTACGCCACATATTCCAACATGATGGTTTGATTTTGCGAGTACGACACAATGACGCACAAAAATCATTGGCATTGCGCATTAGGGTTGTGTTTGTCTATGCATGAATGGTAGTCTACTTTCTGTATGGGCACCTCGTTGTAAAATTTCTTACGTATGGTATATCGTTCAAACACCGGACTCGGGTATACCGTCTTTCTTCTGTCAAACAACAGGATACACGGTGACAAATTCAAAGTGGTCTGGGTATCCAGTTCCAAAATGACTACTTGCGAGCAATACAACTAAAAGTCTAGGCATGTTGGGTACCTCGTCTGTTGGTCCTTTCAGGCCTGTGGGGTTTTTGCGGTGAGCCCTGCCAGAGGACCGATAGCCCCAAACCCGGGCGTCATCCGTTTTTCCTTAAAAATGGATCATACCAAAATACGCGTGGTACAAACGCAGTCGTACAGTCAGAATCAGCTAAAACAATCACACACGAGAGTTATGGCTGCCTAAACCTAGGCAAACTTTATGCTACAAAGGGCAGTCATCCATGACTGTGGGTGGCATGAGCGCCGGTGGCTGCTGTCAATGGAGCTAGGCGTGCACTTCTACCGAGTGGGAGACTCCACACAAGGATACAGGAGCCACATCTCTCAAAACGGTGCAGCATCCCCTGCATCGCTCAGCGCCCGCCGTCATTAACGTCCGCCAAGTCATTCATCTGCACGAGCATGTACACCACCCGAAAGAACACAGCACAGATCAGTAGGGAAATGCACATAAAAATCACAACACTCCCTCATGACCCATGGAAACCAGTATACATACACGTGCAGAGGTCCTACATCGA
>SZWC01006799.1:7001-34501 GCA_023375785.1 Penium margaritaceum | reverse complement strand
ATGCACTGGGTACGGTGGGCTAGAGGCCCGTAAAGTGCTCAGCCAGTGTCTGCACGTAGGTTAGTTTATACACACGGAAAATGACGTGGGCACGGTCGCGCTCGATCTCCATGCCCAAAAATACATGTGCAGGTCCAAGATCTTTCACCCTGTATGTGGACTATAACAAATCCTTCACTCACTGGACAGCGGTGAGGTTAGGGGATGCAATGAGCAGATCTTCCACATAGACAAGCACAATGACAAAGGTGGTGCCAACTGGGGTGAATAAGAGAGCCGGATATGCAACACTACGCATCAAGCCACCCTTCAAGAGGGTGTGGCTGATCTCAATGTTACAGCACCTGGACAAATATTTGAGGCCATAGAGGGCCTTCCATAGTCACCAGACATGATCACTGCCATCCTCGAAACCTAGGGACTAGACCATATATAGCTCCTTACCATTGACAATGCCATGAAAAAAGGTATTACTCACGTCCATCTGGTGGAGCTCCCAACCATGCTGTAAAGATTTGCACAACTGGTGGTGAAACCGCCAACCGTGTAAAAACCTGGTCGAAGTCCAATCCTGGTGCCTGTTCAAAGCCTTTGGCGGTTAGTCAGGCTTTGTACTTGTCCAGCTTGCCCTCCGGCTTCCACTTGCAACGGGAAATCCACTTGGCTCCGAATACTTTATGGCCTGGGGGCAAGTGGACCAGCTCCTACACAACATGCTCATCGATAGCAGCCAGTTCCTCCTTGCAATCAGCATCCCACTGGGCAGCATCAGGTGCAGCCCTGGCCTCACGGAGGCTCAGTAGATTGGCTGTCTGCAGAGACGGCCTGGCTGTGAACAGACAAGTAGTGCCAAGGAAAACTGGAGCACGCAATAACAAGACAAAAACAGCACATCGATGCTCCCAAAAAATCAGGGCATAACCTAGTGTGGATCGAGGATTAAGGTCCGCTGTGAAGACGGCAAGGAAAATTAGACCCAAGGCCTTCGTCCCTGGATCCACACTCACAACAGTGTGAGAAGGGGGCGTGGGACGGAGGGTAGCGGCCGGAGGCGGCCGAATGATGTCAGGAAGAAGACTGAAGGAGGTATTTGGGTACGTGGACGAAGATGACCACCAAGAGTGTGTGGATATGTCGGAACAATACTAGAGGAGTGGATGTGTGAAGGGCGAGGAGGCAAGGATGCAACAGGTCGCTCTAATTGATTGACCGACATAGCAAAATAACCTGACTGGTCAACTGAAGTAGCGACCGGAGTGGCTGCATCCATCGCCAGGGTGGCGGAGTTTGCGGCCAAAGAAGTGGACTCAGTTACCTGGTCGGTGGTGTCAGCGGCCAAAGAGGTGGGCTCAGTCGCCTAATTGGCAGTGTTTGCGGCCACAGAGATGGAATCAGATGCGTGGTCAGTACCTTGAGGAATAGACTCAGATGGGGACTATGGTATGGTGGGAGTGTCTAGTGTGCGTGGAGGCGTAGGTGACTCAGTGGGACCAGTGAATTTGGACATTGACGGATAGGGAGCAACATCATTCATTGGTGCAAAATCTCCCCCACGCAATGGTGGAAACAAGCCCCAAAAGGTCCCGACATTGACAAAAGGGAGATTGCGTGAAAAAAACTCCTCAAAGAATAGGGTGTCACGCAACTCGATGATGTTATGTCGGATAGGATCCCAGAACCTCCAAGCCCTCAATTTACAAGATGCCCTTAGAAAGATACAGAGTCGACCATTGGGAGAAAGCTTGCCACATCGCAAGTCTTCCGGGAGCCACATACTGGCGAAGATCTACGCGCTGTCTACACCAATACTGGTAGGGAGTGACAGGACGGGATAAGGGACCATGGAGAACTGTGTTCCAAACCCTGGTCATGTACGGCATGGCCTCAAAGAAGAAATCCTCGGATAGGCTGGACTCAATGCACATCGTGCGGACTGTTCTAGCACTCAAAGACATCATTTTGCTTCGGGTTATAGGAAACAGACGTCTCATGTTTGACGCCACGACTCCTGAGGAAATCATCCACACCTCGATAAACTCACCACCTCATGCAGAATAGAAGTGGAAAATGGGACGACCACACTCGTGCTCTACAGCTTGGAGCCAATCACAAAGTGCAATCGCTACATCGCTCTTTTGTCGAAGGCAGAACACCCATCAAAAGTGAGATTAGTCTTCTGTGAGGGTGAGAACGTAATGACCATGCTCTGCAACAGACTCGACAGGTAAGGGATCCATGAGGTCGAACTTGACCAGCTCAAGTGGGTGGGAGGCGCGGGAAGTGGCGACAGGAGAAAATGACCTGTACATCTTGCCTTGAGTACAGTGGATGCATTCAGTTTTGAAATGCAACTGAAGGATAGCTCGATCGAGGCCAAGGGCAGGCTGCGTGCAAAGCGTGCTCTAAATGGCACAGCTATGTATGTGGCACAGGTGAACGTGGAGGAGGTGAGTATGCTGCAAGGACAGAGTGCTCGTGACAAAGACATTTGTCCCATTGAAAGATAGGGATAAGGCCACGGAAGTCAAAAGAGTGACATACCACAAGTCATCATAAGACTCTGCACGCAATATCACACGACCCGACTGATGAAGAGTGACTATGCCAATGCCACAAGAGTGCAGAACATCCATGCTCATGCGGTCAAGATCAGTGATGGAAAGAAGGCTGGCGTCAAGGCTAGGCACATACAACACATCAGTGACGTAGACGTCCCCAGAAGGACCCTGAAAATGGACAAAAAAAACACCACAAACAGGAAGTACCTGACCTGCCCCAGTCCAAACACCCTGGACATTGCCAACCGGGCCTAACATACTGAACGCCTGACAACAAGACGTCATGTCATACGTAGCACCAGAATCGATGATCCACGTGCCATCAGGGTCAAGGATAGATGTGATAACGTTGCACAGAGCGACCTAACATGACGTAAGCAACGGGCGCTACGTACGAGACTGAGACACAAAGCGTGTCTTCCAATCAACAAGCCAAGCAACATCATCCAAGAGGGGAGTAGGAACAAAAAGTTCATCCATAAGGGGATCACCGCGAGCAGTCTCAGTCTGACTACTATCTTTGAACTCTTGAATAGCAGACATATAACTCATACTTCCCTGGGACTCATGAGGAAGGATGTCGAGGCAGTGCACAATGAATGCTCCAGCTGGCGCTAGCGAGCAGAGGCCCCAGGAGTCTGGAGGTAGTGCAGCGCGGCCATGCCGAAGGGAAGAGCTGAGGTGTAGCTGAGTTGCGATGGTGGAGGTGACCACGCCGGATATAGACTCCATGCAGCAACAGGTCCGACAGAAGGCATGAGATGAGTCAGGGATGTAGTCATTACTGTTGCAGTGTCAGTGGAGGAGACCGCTGTTGATGAAATGGGGGAAGCGCCAACAAGAGAGGCTTTCATAGCTACAGTGGTATCAAGGCGTCACTCACGCTCACGACACATGGCGCTGACGATACGAGACTCGTCAGTGGGTAGTGGGCATGTGTACCAGCCATGACCTGGCTGGCCACAGTTGCAACAGATAGGAGAGCTGCTACGGGAGGAGCTTCAGTTAGACGCCTGCTGGGTCAAGCCCTTCCCCTTCTTCCAATTTCCCCCCTTGTCGCGACCAGCACCACGCGTGACTCCGGCAGCAGCAGGGATCCCAGTCGACGAAGGCATAGGAGAGGCAGAGCTCATTGCTGCTAATGCCTTTGTGTCTCCACGGCAGGCGAGTGTCCTGAATCGCCTTCTCCCAGTCCAAGAACCGGGAATAAAACTAGGACATCAGAGAGCCGTGGGACGCCATGATCTCCAAGATCTCGAGGTCAAAGTCGATGAGGATCTTTGCGTAGTCGGGAGAAGCGTCGTTCTTGATGGTAAGGAGAGCGACTAGCGGAGGCGGACCGGCCTTGAAAAGCCGACGGAGAAGACCCTATGTGCGGTGCCAATAGGCAGTGACGGACTCTGAGTCACCCATCTTGAGGTCGCTAAAGCTCCTCAAAAGGCAACAGACGACAGCCTGGCTAGAAGCGCAGTAGAAACTTGTGAGGATACTCCAGGCCTCACGGGGTTAGGGTCGGTGCCGGCAGTAGGATCACCGATGAAGGGCTCGAGGTCATTGTGATCACTCTTTGGTACGGCAAAGACAAGGGTCCTAGCTACATGGCCTACGCCAAACAACTGCTTGGGGATGGAGGAGCTGTACTTCAAGGTGTAGTATGGCCAGAGACCCTCAACTTGAGCCCACAGGAAAAACAACAGCTCCCAGGACGCAAACTGTCCAACCTCAAGGTGGGATGTTGGTGTCTCAAAATCCTTTGGCCTGGACTGAGTACTGGCTGCAGTGCCTAGAGACCCTATGAAACTGGACACGAAATGCTGCTTCTACTGCTGCTGTTGGACTATTATCTGGGTCGCGGCAGAGACTTTGGGACCAGGCAAACCACGAAGAGGCAGTTGGATGGGTGTGGTTGTCTGAACGGAGTGCAAGGTGGCTAGGAGTGTCCGCAAGCCGTCAACTTGTTGCTGAAGATTGGCGACTGGGTCAATTGGTGGCGTCACGCTAGTGCAGGTGGACTATGTGAAATGAGCACTACAGGGTGCGGCCATGGTAGTGGGTGGTAGACGATGCCACTAGTCCTGTATTTGTTACTAAGTGACAATAAAGGTTGTCAAAAAATCAGAAACTAACCTTTTGGAGGAGTTGTATGAAGGAGACAAAGTGACGGTTTTGTGGTTTATTTTTTCACAAATACCCTACCAGTTGTCGGATACCCCTTTCAGGATTATATTGATATGTCCAATTCTTTTCTTTCTGATGGGTTGGTGGCCGGTAGCCTACCGAAGCTACGCAGAAGCCTGAGCAGCTTCCCCACAACTTCCACGGTACCTGACGCTACTACTGCTTCTGTGGAGCTGTTGCTTTCATCGCGCGCTGTTACTATTGTCGATGCTGCTACATGCTACTGATATGATCGTTGCTATTGCATATTGCTGCTACGGTTACTACTTCTTCTGTTGTTGCTACTCCTGTTATTTCTGTTACTGCTACTGCTGCTGTTTCTACTGCTGCTACTTCTGTTGCTGCTGCTGCTGCTGCTACGGCTGCTGATGCCACACTCATGCAGCTACTACTACGTGTTGCTCCAGCTGCCGTACGGCTGCTATTGCTTCTGCTACTGCCGCTGCTGTTCTTGCTGCTCGGCTGCTGCTAATGCTACTTTTGCTACCTTGCTTCTAGGTTTGGCGGCGCTAATTCCACAGTTGCTAACATGGCTGTGTCAAGAAGGAGTCCTTCCACTCCTGGTCTTGTAGCTGCTGACACTGCCAAAGCCTCGGTGACGTATGGGGCTCTAGACGTTGTGCCTGTCCTACCAGTCCACTAGGATCCTAGTGGCCTGGCAGGTGTTGTTCTTGACACAGTAGCTGGTTCAGATGCCACCTTCTCTACAGCTGCACGGGCTAGCAGAGCTCCAACCAAGACAGTCGTGGGAGGGGTAGCAAAGGCATATGCTTCCAAGAGTGAGTGAAGCAGTAGCCTCACTCACTCTTCTGGCCGTTGGTTGTTGGAGCTGCAACAACCAACGTCGCCTCACAGGTTACTGTAGCCACATCTTCCGTGGCTACAGCTGCAGCTACTGCAACCGACACAACGTCCAATGCTGTCAGCTCCATCCATGCCTCCATCGCAGCAGCAGTTATTACTCCCACAAGTGCAGCCCATGACATCACTTAGCACGCCACCACATGCATTCTCGTCACCTCTGTAGCAGCAGCAGTGGCAGGGGCCATTATCACTAGACTCCTGTGTCTGATTGTTGCTGTCTTGGCATGGGTTGCATTCCTGTCCTCCTTGGCTGTAGCGGTGGTGCCTCTGCTCTTCTCCCTTCTTCCACTCCGCTGGCTTGGTGATCACTCCTCATTGCACCCCTTTGCATTACGTCCCTTTTCTCCAGTATTCTTGAGCGTCTCTGTAGCACTCTCTCCCTTCATCTCTGCTCTCTTGTAGAATCATGCCAGATCCCAAGGAAACCATTGAGGCCCTCCACGCCGCCGCACTCAGTGATCTCAGGCTTTCCAGTGTGGAGTGGAGGAGGAACTCCACAATCAGCTTGATGTCCAACACGAGCTGGCCACCATAGTGGCCAACATGGTCATCGAGCGTCTCTGCTCCATCCCTGTCATTGCGACCGTATTGCCTGCTGAGGAAAGTGTGTGAGCTGATTCCTCCTTTCCTTTCGGTGCCTCAGAGAACTCCTCTGCTCCTCCTCTTTCCGACGCTGCTCTTGTTCACTCCCTTCTTCCTCATAGGCAGAAGGACTTTGAGAGTGTTCCACCATAGTTTGCTTCCAAACTCAAATTCTCTTCTTTGGAGACACGCTTCAATGCCTGGGGCATAGGGGGAGATGATGTATGAGTACTGCTCCCCCGTTAAGCCTCCCTTTGTCTCGCAACCTGCTGAGGCCGCCCGTGTCAGTGCCCTCATTGGTATGTATAATGCTGACCCAGCACATGGCACCCTGCCGATCCATTGGATGCCTAAGTTCTCATTCGCCGCCATAAAATAGTGACTTGTCATGGTTCCCAAAGTGTCCTCACTGTGCAGTTTAACACGCTGCACATGTGCACTGACAGGTCTATTGAAGAGTAATGGACACACAGCCTGCACCTCCTTTGTGATTTGGATACTGCGGCTCCTGAATCCCTCTCTGCTTGTCTGTCTATCGTTGCTGGTCTCATCCTAGAGCTCTCAGACCTGTAATTGCATGTTCCCTAGTCTAAGCTTGAGTGTCTTGTTGTTGCACCGGCCCCTACCAACTCACCCTTGGGCATTGGGCCGCTCTATGAGTGCACAGCTGCTCGACTTATCAACTGGTGGAGAAACTTACAGAACAAGCACCTTCATCGTGCCGTCCTTGCCAAGGATACGACAACATCCACCTCCTCCTCTACAGTCTCCACCTCGGCGCTCGACACGGTGGGAGAGGTGGACAAGGACGTGGGCGGGGCAAGGGGCATGGCCGGGGTGGCAAAGCCTCTGCCACACCTTCTGTACCCGGTGTAGTCAATTACTAGAAGTGCGGCGCATCTGGACACTCCACCCCAAATTTTCCGGCCCCACGTGGTGATGCACGCCTCGCATCCGCCATGCATGCCCATTGGGCCCGCACCAGCATAAGCTCCTCTCCTACTGTCACGGAGGCCACCACCATGGATCCGTCTTTGTCCTCATCTCCTTCTGCATCCACCTACAACACCACTCCAGAACCTCTTCAGCAGCCTATCTCTCAGCCCAGTTCCTGGGGTTAGGTGCCTCCGGCCTCGGGTCCCACCTACTACACTGCACCTCCCTGGCCCTGTGATGACGGACACTTTACTGAAACACGTTCCTCCAACCGCCACTTTGATCGTCGTGATGAGGAGCATGCCCTGGAGCGTCGCCTCACAGATCTTCCCCAGCTTCGTTCTCATGGAGGTGAGGGTGTAACTGGCCAGTTCCATTCCTTGAGTCTGATGGAGTCCGTTGTGGCATGTCAGCAGGTTGTGTTCAGGGGGGCTTACCTGATGATTGTTCCTGGATTGAGGATTGGCAGTTCAGCACTTATCCCAGTCGTCCTGGTCTGCCTTCGTCTGTCCCTCCCTCGGTCACCATTAGTGTCTGTCTCGTTCTACCCTCCGTCCATGTGTTTGCCGGTTTCTGGATCATTGATTCCAGGGCCACTCACCACATGACCTCATGTCGCTCGTCCTTTGTCTCTCTTGGTCATGTTTGTTCCGTATGATTTGTGCGCACCAGCTTAGGCCAGCTCCTGCCTATTCAGGATGTCGGTGTCATTCATTTTTGTCGGTCCTAGGGGGGGACTTTTCCTCCCTGGCGTATTGTATGTGCCTGACCTCAAGGTCAGCCTTCTTTCTGTCACCGCCCTTGATGACGAGGACATGGACTTTTTGTCCAGCCGAGGCATTGGCACTGCCTCCGTCCACTCCTTTTGCCATGTGGTTCTACGTGGTGTGCAATGTAACCGTCTGTCTTGTGTTCCTCTATCTCTCCCCTTGTCTTCCGCTGCCTCCAAACACGCTGATCTCTTGCATCGCCGTCTCTGTCACATTTTTAATCTCTGTCACTGTCGCGCGTCTCCTGAGCCTCCACCCTCCTGTTGGCCTTGACACCGCCATGTTTGCCCCTCAGTGCTCCTCCGCCTGCCTTGACTGTGCTCGTGCCAAAATGCACCGCTCTCCCTTTACTACAACAGAATCCACCATGTCTCATCCCCTTGACCTTATGCATGCTGATATCATGGATCCCTTGGCCATTATGTCCTTTGCTTGACTGACGAATTTTCCCGCTATCACTGGGTCTTTGCACTACGTCAGAAAAGTGATGTAACTGAATCCTTTGAAGCCTGGCTCTTCGAGGCTGAGCGTGCCTGTCTTTAATCCTTGCGCATCTTTTGTAGCGACAGGGGAGGTAAGTTATTTGGTCCCACCTTTCATTTTCTTGAGTCTCTTAGTGTCCGCTTGGAGCCTACTACCCCTTACATGCCCCAAAACAATGGCATGTCTGAACGCTAGAACCGCACCCTTACTGACGGTGTTCGCTCCCTTCTCTCCGCCTCTGGTCCAGTCTCCCCTCTTGGCTTTTGGGAAAATGTCATCCATGATGTGGGTGTGGAATCGTGTTCCTCACGGTCCTTTCCCTCTCCATGTCACTCCCTTTGAGCGCTGGATGGAGCCCCTTGTTGACCTTCTTCTTGCACGCGTCATGGACTCTATTGCCTCTGTTTGGCTCCCTTCTGACCACCGTGACGGCAAGCTATCCCAAAGTGGGTAGCTTTGTGTGTTCCTTGGTGTCTCTCATTTCTCCAAGCCTGTGCGTTGTCGTGTGGTCGAGTTGCACGATGGTCTCTTCCTTGAACACCTGTGTGACCTTCCTCGCATTGCTCTGTCCTCCTCTCTTCCTCTTTTTCCACCCTCTCAGGTTGGAGGAGGTTCTCGGCCCCCTCCATCTTACGGGCCTTTCGTTTTCCCATTCGTGCGCTCCTCCCCTCCTTCTTTCTCAGTCACCCCTGTCTCCTCTCTGCGTGAATCTCCTCCTCATGTGCCCCTTTCCTCCACTCGGATTGTCTCCTCCACGGGTGATCCCCCACCTGTGTAATCTCCCGTCCCGGCAGACCCTGTGCCTACCTCTCCTGGGTCCCCTCTTATCCCTGCTCCCTATGTACCATCCATTTCTCCTTACGTATGTGGTGGTCGTCTTTGTGCCCTGGCCTCGCACATCCTCCTCTCACTCTTGCTCTTCTGCTCCCTCTGGCTCGAGTCCCGCCCGAAGTGGACCATGGAGGAGCACCCAGACCTGCTATCGCGGGTGAGCCCAGCATGCATGCCCTCGGCTTGACCACCACTGCTTTGCCCATTGCTTTGTTTGTGGTACATCTCAGCACCTCCCTTGGGTACTCTCTGATTGAGCAGGAGTTCCACTTGGCTCTTAATTCATCTGTTGCTGGGTATGTTGCTTCATGCTTTGCAGCCGCTGGTCCCTCTCCTCTCCTCCCTGAACCACTGACAGTGCAGGGCGCCCGCAGTGCTACAACCTCCACTCTGTGGGAACAGGCCATGCAAGCAGAACTTGATGCTCTCTCTCACCATGATGTCTATGAGTTGGTGGATCTTCCCCTAAGGAGGAAAGTAGTGGCAGCCAAGCTGGTGTACCGGCAAAAAATGAATCCCGAAAACACCGTCAAACGGTATAAGGCCTGAATCACGGTCCAAGGATTCTCTCAGGTCCCAGGTATTGACTTTGATGAGACATTTCTCCCGGTTTTTTGGTACACTACAGCCAGAGCCCTGCTCAGCTTTGTTGCTAGGCATAATAGGGATTTGGAACAGATGGATGTCAACAATGCCTTTCTCTATGCCGGACTTGACAGGGAAATCTACATGGTCCAACCACCTTGCTTCACAGATGAAACTAACTGGGTGTGGTATTTGTGCAAGGCACTTTATGGGCTCAAGCAGTCTTCGCGCTGTTGGAACCAGGAGAATACAACCACCTTGGAGAGGGGAGGTTTCCGGAGAAGTGCTATTGATCCTGCTTTATTTCTCTGTGCTCCTTTTGTACCATTTGTTGCTATCCTTGTCTATGTGGATGACCTCCTGTTTCGCTCTCCTAGCACTGTAGTTGTTCAGTGTACAAAGATTCTTCTACAATCAGCATACAAGATGAAGGACCTTGGCCCAGCTCGTGTCTCTCGAGGCATGGAACTAGAGTGTGATCACTAGCGCCACACATTGTACGTCCACCAGGCTGCATACGTCTATAGCCTGGAGGAGCATTTTAGACCCCTTCAGCAGTCCCTTCAGCCTCTACCCCCATGATCCTAGCGGGCCAAGCATTACTGAAGCCCACAAATGTATCAAAATTGGGGGAGACTGTGACTTGACAGACTACCTGAGGGTCATTGGCTCTTTGATGTACCTTGCTACCACCACTCATGTTGATGTTGCCTTCATTGTAAATTTTCTCTCTCAATCCTCTCAGTGTCCCAGAGAATGTCATCTTCAGGCTGCGCTGCACGTGGTACGCTATGCACTCTCTACGTTACGAATCAGGCTGTACTTTCGTTCATAGCCCTCAGTCATTGTCGATGGATTCACTGACAGCGACTGGGCACATGACACTGATGCACGGAGTATGACAGATCATATCTTCCTGATCAGTGGCACTGTTGCGGCAAACATGAGTGTGTAACCCACAACACCGCGGAGGCTGAGTATGTGTCTCTTGGCACACATACGTATATGGCTGTCTGGCTCTGTCACTTGTTGTAGCAACTGTGCGTCTCCATTGGCTACATCAATCTGTGTTGTGACAATCAAAGTGCAAAGGTCATTCCTGATAATGATGGCATGCACCACTCTCATACCAAGCATATCAATACTGAGCATCACTTTATTCGTGAGTGTATTGCAGCCGGCATTAGGCGCATAAGGTGCCATGTACGTGTGTGTCGCCCCGGGTAGCATGGCCTCGACGGCGTTGGCCAATCCTTTCTCGCGGTCTGAGATGACCGTTGCTCCTTGTTGTGCGGCGGTGGGGTACGCTGCTGCCACCAACTCACAGAATTAGCTCCAATTGCGCTCATCTTCCCCAGACACCAAGCCATAGGCAGCGGGCATGGCGTTGTCATTTACGTTGAAGAATTGCATGATGAGGAGTACCTGCTTGTGGTCGTTTTTCAGGTGTGTACCATCCATGACGAGGACCCGCCTGGTATACTCAAAACCTCTCCTACAGGCACCGGGTGCGACAAAAATGCGGTCGAAGGCACCCGTGACACGGTCTTTCTCGGCTTTCGCGATGGCCAGCGGGTCGACTCTCAGCACCTGCATGAAACAGCATATTCAACATGTTTAGTCCCAAAACTATGACATGGCTGAAGCGTTACAAAACGAGTACACAAAACCAAAGCGGGAAAACGCACCTCCTCCACGTAACCTGGGAACATGCTCCACGAGTCCGACTTCTTTCCGTACATCTTCTCCAAACACGCTTCCTTCGCAAGGTAAAGGGTGGTGTAGGGGACCTTCGTGTTGACCACTTCTATTACGACTGCTTGCAGCGCCTTGGGCTTGACAGACGAGTCCTTCGCGATGGTGCTCTCAATCTGCCGTGCAACCCACCTCATGGAGCACACAGGGATACCCCGGTCATGTCCGGGGTCACAAAGGTGGCCATCCACGAACGACATGATGTTCACTGCTCCGGACTTCTTGTTGTACACAGCACGTACGATCCACGGACACTTCTTGGTCGCATATTGTTTGCACCATGCCACAAAGCGAGTGCGGTCGCTTTTCAACCACCTGAGCACCATGCGGTTGTGAACCGCATACTCTTCCACGGCGACTTTGCATGCGGCCATGTTCTCGTACGTTAAGCCACTGGGGAAGTCCACCGCAGCCTTCCGCTTCTTCAGGGTAGCACATGGGGTGGGGTCCATGATGCGGACAGAGGCAGCCTTTGCCATGGCGTCGGCTGCCTTTGCCTCATCGTCAGACCCGGCGGGCAGGCCCTTGGTCGAGTGCACACGCCTGCCTACACGGGACATCCTGAGTGGACCCTCAACTTCAGGGCGTGGGGCCCCGTCGACTGCAAGGGGCAGTGCATCGTCGTTCTCGGCGGTGGCTGTCTGGCGCGTCAAGCACGGATCATCTGTCAAGTCGTCGTCGCTGTCGTCCGGTGGGAACCAGGATGATGTGAGAGCTCCGCCACCTCTCTGGTGCGTGGTCCCCGCCATCGGGAGACATCAAGGGCACCTTGTTCATAAAACATGGCTGTATATAACTGGGATACCCACGATCCTCTCGCATGCGTCGTCAACGAGGCCGCCATGGGCACAAGGAACATCATCGACGTTTCGATGCACCACAATGCACTGCAAGGCGAGAACCCCCCACTAGCCGCAACTGTTGGTTTTCGTGCATCTCTCATTGTACTCTGTTGTGTCCTCCCGGCTTGTGTACATCGGCGTGCAGATGACTGACGGAGAGACTTGACGTCGCCGGAGTGTCGCTCGGTGGAGCCGACGCACGCTGAGGTCCACTGACCCTTCGCTGGAGCCTCCTCCCTCTGGTGATGCGCTCGGCTCCATCGGCAGGCCTCCTCGGTGGTCGGGCCGCCGGCGGTCACTGCCACTGCAGATGCTATCTGCACGCACCTAGCGTTGTGTCTGGCTGTGGCATTGCGTCTGCAGCATCATGCGGTGCCTAGGGTCCATGTCTCCTGCTGTATGGCCCTGTTTGACATCGTTGACTGTCGTAGGCACTGCCTGGGTTCGGGCAGCCATAACTCCTTGCTACTGTTTTTCTAGCTGAATCTGACCGCACAACTGCGTTTGCAGCGTCGGTATTATGGTATGGTCCAGTTTTCATGCAAAACGGACGACGCCAAGGTTGTGGGCTGTCGGGCGTCTGGCAGGGCTCACCGAGAAAACCCTGCCTGCCAGAAAATAGGTCTAGAACTATTTTTTGATTGGCTGGTTAGCTGAGTAACAAGTTCTACACTAGTGGGGGGGAGCTAGAACTTGGAGGGGTCTCCCATTGTTGCTCATTCTTCATTCCTAATCAGTCACTTTCATTTTTCAGCTGCTTTTTGGCGCTAACACTGGCGCGCGCGTTTCTGAGTAACAAACCCAGAGCTTCCAGACTTAGACTCTAGAGCAGCAAACTGAGGGGGCAGCAGACTTAAACAACGAGCATGGAAGCCCGCACGCTGCATCAACAACACCGCTGCCCCAACCTGCTGCCTAGGTTTTCCAGCATGTTATTAGAGCCAGAGCGTAGCAGCAGCAGTAGAAGACTAGCGTATAGGTGCCAGACAACGCCGACGGACCCCCATACGCGCCAGTGAAGGGGAAATGCTACCAGATTTTTTTCCAACAGCATTGACCCGCCTGGTGGCATCGTCAAGTTTTTTCCCACGGCCACTGGGCCAGGGGAAATACTGCCGAAATGTTTTGGCAGCACTGACCCCCACGCGTGACGCGAGGATGTGAGCGGCAGGCCGCGTCCAACACCTGCGGGCAACGACGCACGCTGCAACGTCACCCAGGTGCAGTGAATGGCACCAGCACGTAGCAGCAGCAGTCTGCAGCAGCAGCAGCCACAGGCAACGGCAGCGAGCAGTAGCAACAGCAGCTAGCAGCAGCTCTGTGCAGCAGCAGGCAGAAGCAGCAGCTCGCAGCAGCCCGCAGCAGCAGCAGCAGCCCGCAACAAAAGCTCGTAGCAGCAGCAGCCCGCAGCAGCAGCGAGCAGCAACAACAGCCCGCAGCAAGAGCCCCTTGCAACAGCGAGCAGCAGCAGCAACAAGCTGCAATTGTAGCAGCGTGCAGCAGCAGCAGTAGGCTATAGAAGCCGTAGCAGCAGCCAGCTGCAGCGAGCAGCTGCCAGCAGCGGCTGCTGCTGCTTGCTGCCCGCAGCGAGCGAGCAGCGAGCAGCGAGCAGCAGCTCGCTGCTGCAAGCAAGCAGCAGCTCGCTGATAGCGAGCAGCAGCTCGCTGCCAGCGAGTAGCAGCCCGCTGCTCACAGCTAACAGCGGGCAGCTGCCCGCTGTGACAGACAAGAGAAAAAAAAAACACAAGAGAAATAAATCCCCCAACCCACCAGCTTCGCAGCCACTGCTGCAACAGCTGCCTTTGCTGCTGTAGTAGCTGCCTTTGCTGCTATAGCAGCCACAGCAGCCACAGCAGCCCGCAGCAGCAGTAGTTACTGCTGCAACTACAGCCGTAGCAGCAGTAGTAGCCACAGCTGCAGCAGCAGTAGCAGTTGCAAGAGCAGCAACAGCAACAGCAGCAGCAGCACCAACTGCAGCAGCGGCAGCAGTACCAACAGCAACAGCAGCAGTAGCAGCAACAGCAGCTGCTGTAGCAGCAGCAGCAGCAGTAGCAACAGCAACAGCAGCTGCAGCAGCGACCCCAACAACCACCACTGCTAACATCAGCATCCCGCTGCTGACATCACTACTGACGTCATCAAATCTTAAAAAAACCAAAAAAAGGGGACAAGGGAAGGGGGAAGTAAACCTAAGGGTGGGCAGGACGTCCACCGCCCTTAGCAGTCGTCAGTGCTGATGTCAGCACCACACAAAAAAACAAAACAAAAGGGCATCACACCATGGCTGGTAGCCCCACTAGGGAGGGGTCCTCCTCTGTTGGGGGGATCCCCAACCCCCCTTTCTGGCAGCGGCTGCAGCAGTAGCAGTAGCAGCAACAACAGCAGCAGCAGCAGCAGGAGCAGCAGCAGCAGCAGCAGTAGTAGCACCAGGAGCCGCAGGAGCTGCAGGAGCGGCAGGAGCAGGAGGAGCAGCAGGAGTAGCAGCAGCAGCAGGAATAGCAGTAGTAGAGGAAGCAAAAGCAGTATCAGCAGCAGCAACCGCAGGAGCAGCATCAGCAGCAGCAGCCCTCTGGCGTCGGTGGTGTCAACCCTGACCCGCTCGCTGCTCTTCAACAACGACTCGCCGCCCTGATGCAGCAGCTTGCGGCATTGCAGCCGTTGGTCTCTCAGACTGCCACCAGTGCGCCGCCATCCTTCACCCCTCCAGGGCACGCCAGCCCAGGTGTATATGCTGACACGCACTACCTGGCGCAGTGGTAGACTCAGCGCCAGCGGCAGACAGTGACCTCCGTCCTTGGCCCCACTCTGGGTGCCGGCCGCAGGCAAAAGGACTTTGAGACGCCACCGCCGCCACTTCAGGCCGGCGAGCAGTTTCGGAGCTGGGAGCTCAGCTTCCGGATCTGGGCGCAGGGTGAGGGCCTGTGGGCATACTACACCCTGCTGTATGACGCCACCCTGGCCGACCAATTATATGACGTTGGTCGTGCAGCCCGCGCTCTAGTCCCTGTCACCCCTCCGGCTTCCCGCCTCACCCTCGAGCCCTTCTTAGGAGACTTCATCGCTTGCGCCACACCAGACCTTGCAGTCGCGTGGTACGTCCTCACTCGTCCCCATTCCCTTGAGGCTGAGACCAGCCGCCTGCTGCAGGAGTTCAATTCCCTGCATATGGGAGAGACCGCGACAGTCACCTCCTACTGGCAGTGGGCGGAGGACATCCTCCGTCGCCTCGGGACCTCTGCCCCACCCCCTCTGGCCGCGCTCCTTACCGTCAAGCGCGGTGCCACCGAAGCATACGCGGACGTCTTCGTCCATTACTCTCACGACGTCCTCTCCACCATGGCGGCCCAGGGCACCCTCATGCCCTGGGCATACGAGCTCTTCCTCCGGATTGAGGAAGCTCGTCTGGAGTCCCGCCTCCAGCGCACGGAGGCTCTCGCCTCCCCTGCCGTCGCCTCCCTGGCCGTCGCTTCCCCCGTCGCATCCACCTCATCGTTGTCGGGGAAGAAGAAGCGTCGGAACAAGAAAGGCAAGGGTCCGCAACAGCAGCAGCAGCGACCGTCGACCGGTTCCAGCGGTGGAGGCTCGGTCTGCCACAACTGTGGCCAGCACGGACGAGGCGCGCTTCATCGCCACCATGCATTGCCAGCGAGAGCGCCGTCTTGCCTCTGCCGCCGTAGCTGTCGCCCACTTTGACACTTCAGCCTCATCCAGCAGCTCCACCACTCCGGTTGCTTCGCCAGTCCAGCCGACACCAGCGCTGCAGCAATCGGCGCCGGCACAGTCCTCCTTCTACCCGGGCTCCGGCGCCATCACCCCGCACTCTGTCTACACCCCCGGATCGTCCTCTCGTGAGTTTCAGTTGGAGCCGTTCATCGCGCTCCAGCTCGGCCTGCTTGCCCTCCTCCCCAGGGAAGTGTGAGTTACATCCCTTCCTACTCTCCTACTCGGCCTTGCATGACTGAGACTGAGCTACATTTGTGTCCCGTTTCCTCGTCTGTCTCGTCGTCTCCCATGGTCTCTGCTATCCCTTCCCATGACGACGTTACATGGCTTGACGATTGGCAGTCTCGGTTTGCGCCTCCTCCCACCGCGTCCGCGTCCGTTGCTTGTTGCCATGTGACTGTTAGCGATCTGGCGACCCCGGTCCAGGACCCTGCCGAGACTTGGATCATCGACTCGGGGGCCACGCATCACATGACGGCCTCTCGTGAGGCCTTTAGTATGCTCGGTCCTGTTGGCGATGTCTCCGGTGTCCTGACAGGCTCCGGACAGGTGTTGCCTGTCCGTGGTGTTAGTGTCGTTCGTTTTCGTGGTCCTTCCGGTGACGTCTTTCTGACCAATGTCCTCTTCGTCCCTGGTCTCGAGCTCAACCTCCTGTCCTTCACTGTCCTTGACCGCATGAGCATGGACGTTGTGCAATCGCGTGGTGTTGGCACTGTGTCACTGTGTCCGTCTGGTCTTGTCGTACTGCATGCCACCGCCCGTGGCAACCTGTCGCATGTACCTCGCCTCTCCTCATCTCCTTCTGTCTCCTCCCTGTCGGCTGCCACAGGCCATGTATTTGTCACCAGTACACTTTCTCCTCAGCACACTCGCCTCTTGCACCGCCACCTCTGCCACGTCCACTCTGTAGCCATAGACAGCATGCTCCACACCCAGCCGGCCAAGGGCCTTGACCCGGAGACTTTCCCCCTCCCGTGTCCCACTGAGTGCATTGACTGCGCTCAGGGGCAAATGCACCGGTCCACATACCCTTTGTCTTCCTCCTGTGCGTCCGCCCCTCTCAACCTTGTCCATTCCGACGTCATGGGCCCTCTTCCCACCGAGTCCGTCGGCGAACACGGCCGCTATGTCCTCACACTCACTGACGACTATTCTCACTACCGCTGGGTCTTCTGCCTTCGGCAGAAGAGCGATGTCGCCCGAGCCATCGAGGATTGACTTGTCCTCGCGGAGCGCGAGTGTGGCCGCTCTCTTCGCTGCTTTCACTCCGATCGTGGTGGTGAGTACATGGGTGAGGCTACGACCTTTCTCGCCTCCCGCGGGATCCACCATGAGACATCCGCGCCCTATACGCCCGCCCAGAACGGTGTCTCGGAACGGTGGAACCGTACCATGGCCAACGTCGTCCGCACCATGCGGGTTGAGTCCGGTCTCTCCGATGGCTTCAATTTTGAAGCCATGGCTTACATGACCTGGGTCTGAAACAGGATTCCCCACGATCCCCTTCCCCGCCAGTCCACGTCGTACCAGCATTGGTGCTGTCAGCGAGCTGACCTCCGCCCGGCTCGCGTCTGGGGTTGCGTGGCCATTGTGTGGCTGCACGCCCCGCAGCAAGGCGGCAAGCTCGCCCCCAGCGGACGTCCTTGCACCTTCCTTGGTGTCTCTCGTCAGTCTAAGGCTTGGCGGTTCTGGGATCCCTCCCGGCACTACATCGTCGAGTCCCGGGATGCCCTCTTCTTCGAGGACCTGTTTCCTCGCGACCTCATTCGCTCCGGCTCGTCCGTGTCTATCCCGTCG
Organism: Penium margaritaceum; assembly: GCA_023375785.1. Classification (NCBI taxonomy): domain Eukaryota; kingdom Viridiplantae; phylum Streptophyta; class Zygnematophyceae; order Desmidiales; family Peniaceae; genus Penium; species Penium margaritaceum. The sequence continues at coordinate 16,597 of SZWC01006799.1, read as the reverse complement.
CGTGGAGTGGTGAGTCCGTCCTCCGTCCTGCCGCTTCCGGGTGACACATCCCTTAGTCCTTCTGAGCCGGCAACCCCAGTCGCGTCCATTGGTCCCTCTGAGCCGGTAGCCCCAGTCCTGTCCACTGGTCTCTCTGAGCTGGTAGCCCCAGTCGCCTCTGCTTGCCCCTCCGGGCCAGCAGCCCCAGTTGCGTCCGCTGGTCCCTCCGGGCCGGCAGCCCCAGTCGTTTCCACTGGTCCCACTGAGCCGGCAGCCCCAGCCGCGTCCGCTGGTCCCTCCGGGCCAACAGCCCCAGTTGCATCCCCTGGTCCCTCCAGGCCGGCAGTCCCAGTTGCGTCCCCTGGTCCCTCCGGGCCGGCAGCCCCAGTTGCGTCCCCTGGTCCCTCCGGGCCGGCAGCCCCAGTCGCGTCCCCCGAACCCTCCGGGCCGGCAGCCCCAGTCGCGTCCGTTGGTCCCTCCGGACCGGCAGCCCTAGTTGCGTCCGCCGGTCCCTCCGGGCCAGCAACCCTGTCCACCTCCATTGACCCATCGGACTCAGTACCATCGCCTGCCCCGCCACGCTATACACGTGGCCCAGGCGGCAGCCTCCAACCCAGACCGTCGGTGAGCGTGCAGACCGTCGCACCGCGCTCCGTGGTGCCTCGATCCCCCGTGGCCCCACGTGTCTCCTCCACTCCCACGGTCATGAGTGGGGACCCTGGCACCAAGGCCCTCGGCTTGACCACCTCGGCCATTATTGCAGACCTTCACCCGGGCTCCGCACTGGGCTACGTCATGCTTCATCAAGAGCATCGGCACGCTGTCGTGGTTGCACTCACGCACATCCCACCTGGGGCTCGAGATGCACACGCTCTCTCAGTCCGCTCCACAGTACGCCCGGAGGACCCAGCCACCTTGCGCGACGCACGAGCCTCTCCTGAGGCCGTACACTGGGACGCTACATGCACCGATGAGCTTGCCGCTATCCGACAGCACCATGTGTACGACCTCGTCGACCTTCCTCCAGGTCGGAAGGCCATCGACGCCAACTGGGTCTTTCGGCGCAAGTGGAAACCCGATGGGTCCTTGGACAAGTACAAGGCCCGCCTTACAGCCAAGGGGTTTGCCCAGATTCCTTGGGTTGAATACGACCAGATCTTTGCCCTAGTTGGCCGGTTCTCCACTAGCCGGGCGCTCTTTAGCCTGGTCGCCCAGCATGGGTGGGAGCTGCATCAGATGGATGTGAGCAACGCCTTTCTCCATGGTTCACTGGAGGGTGAGGAGCTCTACATGGTGCAGCCCACAGGCTTCGAAGATGGCACCGGGAGAGTCTAGTGACTGCGTAAGGCCCTGTATATCTTGAAGCAGTCGCCTCGGTGATGGAACCAAGAAATCAGCAGCACGCTCCTTCGTGGCGGACTCTAGCGCAGTACAGCTGACCCCGCACTGTTTGTCAGTCCGCGAGGCCAGACTTTGGCCAATGTTCTGGTTTACGTCAACGATCTCCTCATTACGTTGCCAAACACGGCTGCCATCCAGTGTGTCAAGGACTTGCTGCACGCCGCCTACCAGATGAAGGATCTCGGACCTGCCAGAGTCTTCCTAGGCATGGAGCTTGAGCATGATCGCTCCCAGGGCGTCCTGCACATCCACCAGGCCGCCTACGTACAGACGTTGTTTACCCGCTTTGCGGAGGACCTGCCACTCGTGCCGAGCGCATCCTCACCCATGTCACCCGATGGTCAGGTGAAGCTGAAGAGTCCTGACCCAGCAATTATGGGGGAGCCAGTTGACGTGACCACGTACCTGCGAGTCATCGGGTCACTGATGTTCCTGGCGACGACGACGCGCCCAGACATCGCGTTCGCCGTCAACCTCCTGGCCCAGTTTTCTCAGGAGTCACTTCACCTCCACTACGAGGCACCGCGATCCGAGTACTGCGATATTTCGTCTCGACTCCTCGACGAGGTCTCATGTTCCGCCGTCAGCCGTCTGTTGTCGCGGTGGGCTACATCGACAGTGACTAGGCCGGCAGTCCGGACGGTAAGAGTTGCACTGGTTGGATCTTTCTGATTGGCAGCATAGCTATATCCTGGCACAGCGACAAGCAGGGGTAAATTGCACGCAGTACTACTGAGGCTGGTTACGTTGCTCTTGGTTCAGGCGCATGCGAGTGTGTGTGGTTGCGTCGTCTATTGTCCGAGTTCCGTCAGTCAATCGCATCCATCACGTTGCATAGTGATAATGAGAGTGCCATGGCCATCGCCGACAATGACGGTGGGCATGACACACGCACAAAGCACATCAACGTTGAGTATCACTATGTGTGTTCGTTGTTGCATGACGGCAGCATCGGCATCGTGTGGGTTGAGACAGCACGGCAGTTGGCTGACTTCTTGACCAAGGCGCTGAAGCGCGACTCATTCAAGAAGGCTGTGAGTTCAGTCGGCATGCGTCCGTGAGTGAATCTCTCTGTCCCTGCTTGCGTTTCTGCTTTGCCTGGGGGAGTTTGGTCGTTGACTGTGTCTCTTCCCGCACATGTGCACTACGCCTGTGAGTTATGGGGGAGTGTTGGTTTTCGTCCATCTCTCATTGTACTCTGTTGTGTCCTCCCGGCTTGTGTACATCGGCATGCACATGACTGACGGCGAGACTTGACGCCGCTGGAGTGTTGCTCGGTGGAGCCGACGCACGCTGAGGTCCACTCACCCTTCGCTGGAACCTCCTCCCTCTGGCGATGCCCTCGGCTCCATCGACAGGCCTCCTCGGTGGTCGGGCCGCCGGCGGTCACTGCCACTACAGATGATGTCTGCATGCACCTAGCGTTGTGTCTGGCTGTGGCATTGCGTCTGCAGCATCATGCGGTGCCTAGGGTCCATGTCTCCTGCTGTATGGCCATGTTTGACATCGTTGACTGTCGTAGGCACTGCCTGGGTTCGGGCAGCCATAACTCCTTGCTACTATTTTTCTATCTGATTCTGACCGCACAACTGCGTTTGCAGCGTCGACATTATGGTATGGTCCAGTTTTCAGGCAAAACGGACGACGCCCGGGTTTTGGGCTGTCAGGCGTCTGGCACGGCTCACCGAGAAAACCCTGCCTGCCAGAAAATAGGTCTAGGACTATTTTCTGATTCGCTGGTTAGCTGAGTAACAAGTTCTACACTAGTGGGAATTGGAAATATTTTAGGGCATGCAGGCCCATGCAATAACGAACATGAGCTCTCTGTGTGAGTGCGATGCAAGACGGCAAGAATTTGGCTAAGTTTGGAACGCTGAATATAAAAGAACAAGGAGGGATTACAAATATGCCCCCAGCGGGCTTATATACGGGCGCCGGCAGCTAGCCGCACCGGGCCCCGTCACCCCTGCTGAACCCAAATGAGTCAACAGGGAGAACACACTCCATACACCATGATAGCAACAAAGGTGGTCTCCTCGAGGCACCGGAACAGCTCTCCGAGTGCCCGGGTCTCGACCACCGAGAAAATATGAGCAACGCCAAGAATCTTGGAATCAACGTCCAGACATCACAGCCGGCTTTCCGAACATCGGAAGCTCCACAACAGCCATCAGGTCTTCTTGTTGCACCGGTACAGTCCACCGGGTGCACGGGTCTGAATCCACCAAGAAAACTCTCCTACATCCTGACAAGCGCACATGGCTGCCGAAACGCATCGACCGCGTCTTGCCGGCGTTGTCGTAGGTGCTTGAGTAGTCTCGGTGCAGTCCGGAGGCCCGTCGTGTCGTCAAGCCCTCCTCTACCATATACCCTGGATGTGGGTATATCGGTAAACCAGCGGTGTCGGTCGTGACGGGTGGAAGCCACACAAACCAACACTCCCCCTGGCTAAAATAGCCGTCCACGCCAGAACAAATGAACGAAGGCATGGAACAACATCGTATGCCAAACCACAATATGCACCAGGCACCCACACACACACACACACCTCTGCTACCCACCTAAGGTCTCCCTAGACACTGGCACATGCTACCAAGTGTCTGGGTCTCGACCATGAGAGGAGGGATGCACACGTGCACAAACTAGTGTAATGCACATCACACACATGTCAAGCGACAAGCGGGTCTCCTCGTGACACTGGCGGTACCAGTGCCCGGATCTCGACCGCTACGAACAATCCAACACAATAGCATCATCATCCAAACACAGGATCATGTGAGGATCTCCTCGTAACACGGGTACAACTCACCACGTGTCCGGGTCTTGACCCCTAAGAGCGACCCAACTCGAATACACATGCCACACGCAGTAAAGACACACACCAAGACACACGATCACATGGTCTCCTCGTGACACTGGTACAACCCACCAAGTGTCCGGGTCTCGACCAACAGTGTGCTACCGTCCACATGCAGCTGTGCAGGCATGTAGCATGAGCCACACGCCGGATGCTGTAGATGCTCATAGTAGAGCATGGACCTCACCATGCATCTCTCATGACGTCGCGTCAGGTCAAGGTCCACACAACACTCCCCCTGGGTAGATGAACCTGGTAGTGATGTCCTCGATGGAGATGCTGATGTCGTAGCTGAATAGATCCTGGGCGATGAGTCATGTGGTGTGTCCGTCATGTAGAGATAGCTCCCCCTGTCACGTGCAAGTCGGCTCCCGCCCTCAAAGACGAAATGGTGTCTCCGGCTACGACTCCTCACGTCACTGCAGCATCACCTGGAATGTACCAGTCCTCACGTGACTGCCAAGGGTCCCAACTCACAGTCTCTCCTCTCTCTGCTCTACCGCGATGCATCTGTGTACGACAGAGGAAAGGGAATGGGCGAGCAGCGCGCAAGCGTGAATGAAGTGGCGGAGCTGGCCTCCGAGACGGGATAGAGCACCCTGAGGCACAGGGGTGTACCGCCGGAAGAGGACAGCTGGAGCGACGAACCGGATCACCACTCGTGGATGAAGATGATGATGATGATGAGGTGAGTCGGGTGGATGAAGGTGTGTGATGGCAGTAGTAGAAGAAGGAGGAGCGATGATGGGGTCGACAGGAGCGAGGATGGCGGAAGCCGAAGGCACACTCACCTCTCCTATGACAATGTCTCCAACGGACGTCATACTCTGAACTCGTACAAGATCCTCCCCCAGTATAGGTTTGCCAGATGCTGCTGGCGGAAGGCTCCTATCGATAGCAGTGATGCTCTCATCCTCTGAGAATCGCTCACGTGCTGCCATCATCTCCCGCTGTAGCATGACTACACGCTCCTGCAGATCAGCATAATCTGCCTCAGACATGTCGAGGAAGCCCATGTCGACCTGGTGTAGGATAAACTCTGCCTCACTGGATGCTGCACATGCAGNCAGTATAGGTTTGCCAGATGCTGCTGGCGGAAGGCTCCTATCGATAGCAGTGATGCTCTCATCCTCTGAGAATCGCTCACGTGCTGCCATCATCTCCCGCTGTAGCATGACTACACGCTCCTGCAGATCAGCATAATCTGCCTCAGACATGTCGAGGAAGCCCATGTCGACCTGGTGTAGGATAAACTCTGCCTCACTGGATGCTGCACATGCAGACTGCACAACTCGTGAGTACAGCGCCATCTGCATCTCTGCTGCTGAAGACGATGGAACTGGTGTTGTTGCATCCTCCTGGGGGTCAACCAAGGTCGCAATGTGCTGAGACGCAAGAACATCGGATCCAACTGCAGGTGTCGCATCCACATCACAGCTCGTGTCTCTCATGCGAGGAGTGAGCGGTCGCATGCCAAGAGAGAAGGAGAAGGAGGAGTCATCAGAATCCGTGGAGCATGTGGAAATGTCGTCCGTGCAAGTACTGCCACTCTCAGCGTCGATGTGATCACCACGGTCACCAGCAGGTGAACACGAAGGGGCAGAACTCAACTCCTGCTGACGATGTGACTCCATCTGCGTGTAGGGATCTCCTCCAGTGTCCTCGACTGCCGCCGTAGTGGACACATGTGTGCAGGACTCCGGCTCGACAATGCCCGTCAAGGTGACCAGCAAGCGCAGTTGGCGCTCACGCACTATCTCGCCGAGAAGGCTGGTCGTTGCCGCCTGCTCGATGATAGAGTGAGGACCACCATCTGACTCCGTCATGTATGTCGCTACTCCGTCGTGTGTACGGGAACCTGGACACTGTAGGAACATGGACGACTCCTCACGCTGAAGCTGGTCCTTAGGTAGCGCAGATGAGCCTGCTGTGTGTGCTGTAGTATATGTCCCAGCGACATCTCTCACAACTGCTGCTCTCAAGAATGCCTCAACCTCTAAAAGACCAACCGGCCGACTCTGCTCATGCACTGCGACTGCTGCCAAACTGGTATGAATCTCGTGCGCCAACGCCCCCGGAGATCCGTATGGTGCATCCCGATCCGCACAATACTCCTGTGCCACCGCTAGGCCGCCACCGGTCGGAGTCGCGAGTGGCACGGCCCAAGCATGCGGCACCTGCACTCCTCCTGATGCAACCTGCTGCAGTAGAACGTCCGGCTCCTGCCCAAGAATAGATGTCGAACTCGATGACATACATGTCTCAAGCCCTGCAACCTACGCCGGACTGGTGTGAGCCTGCTGCACACACTCTCCCAAAAGTCCGGTAGACGCATCCCGATCCATACGGGACTCCTGTGCCGCCGCTGGGCCTGCACCGGTCGGAGCTGCAAGTGGCACCGCCCAAGGGCACCATGTCTGCGCTCCTCCTGATGTAACCTGCTGCTGCGGAAGATCTGGATCCAGCCCAGACGTGGAAGTCGAGCTCGATGACACGGAAGTCTCCACCATGAATGCCATGTCGGGATCGGACTCCACGCCATGTGCTGTCACCGTATCATCTGAGTCTGCCTGAGCTGACGCTCGGGCACCACAGTCCAGCGCGAGTGTGGATCCTGCCGCTACGGTCACATCAGGCAATGCGCGGTGACCACACTCCCCCTCGACAGGTACAGCAACGGAGGCCGAGGAGGTGGAGGATTTATCAAAACCGGCGCGAGCATGAGGTGCGAAGCGCTAACGCCGACGTCGCGGGGTCACTCGACTTGAACGACTGCATGAAGACATGTCATCGCGAGGTGGCATCCTGGTCGCAACAGAGTGGAGGATCGAAAGGATGGTGGCAGCCTGGGACTCGCAGGTAGGTGGAGCTGAAGGTATACCATCGGATGAGGAAGGAGTAGAGGATGGAGAGGATGTGATCAAAGAGGCCGTCGACAAACGAGTAGCAGAAGCACGCTCAATGACGACGAGGTCACAAAGCCGCTGCACCGTCTGCCATAGGCCGTGGATCTCGGTGAATATGCTCGCCAAAGGTCCAGCTTGGGGATCAGTCCGGAGATCCGTCGTGTCGTCAAGCCCTCCTCTACCATATACCCTGGATGTGGGTATATCGGTAAACCAGCGGTGTCGGTCGTGACGGGTGGAAGCCACACAAACCAACACTCCCCCTGGCTAAAATAGCCGTCCACGCCAGAACAAATGAACGAAGGCATGGAACAACAACGTATGCCAAACCACAATATGCACCAGGCACCCACACACACACACACCTCTGCTACCCACCTAAGGTCTCCCTAGACACTGGCACATGCTACCAAGTGTCTGGTTCTCGACCATGAGAGGAGGGATGCACACGTGCACAAACCAGTGTAATGCACATCACACACATGTCAAGCGACAAGCGGGTCTCCTCGTGACATTGGCGGTACCGGTGCCCGGGTCTCGACCGATACGAGCAATCCAACACAATAGCATCATCATCCAAACACAGGATCATGGGAGGATCTCCTCGTAACACGGGTGCAACTCACCACGTGTCCGGGTCTCGACCCCTAAGAGCGACCCAACTCGAATACACATGCCACACGCAGTATAGACACACACCAAGACACACGATCACATGGTCTCCTCGTGACACTGGTACAACCCACCAAGTGTCCGGGTCTCGACCAACAGTGTGCTACCGTCCACATGCAGCTGTGCAGGCATGTAGCATGAGCCACACGCCGGATGCTGTAGATGCTCATAGCAGAGCATGGACCTCGCCATGCATCTCCCATGACGTCGCGTCAGGTCGAGGTCCACACAACAGTGGGGGGGAGCTAGAACTTGGAGGGGTCTCCCATTGTTGCTCATTCTTCATTCCTAATCAGTCAGTTTCAGAAATCAGCTGCTTTCTGGCGCTAACACTGGCACGCGCGTTTCCGAGTAACAAACCCAGAGCTTCCAGACTTGGACTCTAGAGCAGCAGACTGAGGGGGCAGCAGACTTAAGCAACGAGCGTGGAAGCCCGCACGCTGCATCAACAACGCCGCTGCCCCAACCTGTTGCCTAGGTTTTCCAGCTGCAACTCTCGACGTGGATTAGAAAATATTTTCCAGCATTAGGTATGACTGCACCCGTGGGAAGCACGTGGTAGCCGTGCATGATGGGAGGTACATAGCGACTCGGGAAACCGGCATAATGTGAAACCTCACAGGCTGTCAAAGTCATATATGAATGCGCTAAAACATAGGGACGCGTTTGAGGAGAACCAATGTGTAATTTGTTAAACTTCGCGGATCCTTCGACCAACGGACTGAGATGACGCAATTGGCTTTATGATGTGCAGCACGTTTGTACGAGCCGAAGAGTTGCATTATCGTATGTAAGACCCCCATGATGAAGGCGTCGGAGACCTATCGAACCACGTCAAATTCTTTCCATATTACGCGTATGACCGCCGACAACAATCGTTTCCGCGTGGTTGCTGAAAACTATGTCAAATGAGTCAAAACCATGAAATATATGTCAAGCATGCCCATCACTGACACTAACCGGGGGCACAGATGTCATATCGTTTTCAACTGTAAGCACCATTGTCATGTCAATTCCAACTATGTACATCGCATGTGTGTCAGTTTTGACTTTGGACACTACTGTCGCTTCTCTTTCGACTATGGGCACTGCGAAGCTCTCCGAAGTGATGCGTGTATACCATATGTATATATGTACCTATCTATCATGATTTTCAAGTGCATATCCTGACCATTTTGATACTTTCATTCATAGTGTTCTTCGTCCTTTTCAGATTTCTCATGTAAAGTCTTTTTTGGTTTTTAATATGATCCATATGTCCTGCTTATCAAGTACGTTACCTCAGTATACACCCATTGTTCACAACACCAACATACATTGCCTCACAATATTACAAATAAGACTAGTAATCACTGGGTATGTAAGAATGTCCAGGGTAGAGTCTCACTGTAGGTAGCTCGCCAGCCATCACGAAATGACTGCAATTGAGGGGTGCCAAATACAATCGCACATCGCTCAGTAGGAGAATCCCATTTGGTCACCATATGTTAGATTGTGCCCTCACCTCGAAGGTGGGAGCTTACAAGAGACTGTACAGACCTGACATGTCATTGTACACAATTGTTGGCACCTTCACTTAGTACCAACATGTCACATGAGATAAGTTTTCCAGCATGTTGGATAGTTTCATAAGATACACTGTTGAGCAGAATCTTTTTTCCTTGCAGAAGAAGGAAAGAAGGGATGTCCTCATGGACTTCGGACAGGCAGAGGAAGAGGGGGCGAAAGAGTAGAATTTCAGGAGAGACCCAGGGAGGGGAGGCAGAGAGAGGGAGGGGGGG
>SZWC01006798.1:112236-129705 GCA_023375785.1 Penium margaritaceum | reverse complement strand
CCACTTCGCCCTCGAAGTCGGCGAAGTTCGACTTCGAGGGCATGGGTACACTTGTCATTTTTTTCGTTTTTCGCTCGCACGAAAACCATGGGCACCGCTGTCTCATCGTTTTCGACTTTGGGCACCGCGTGCGAGTCGAAATCGACTTTGGGCACCGCGTGCGGGTCGAAATCGGCTATGGGCAGCGCGGATCTATCGACCGCGACCATGGGCTCCGGAGCATTTGTGCCCTTACTACACATTAAAACAATACTTTGTTGGCCTTGAATTCATACACGAATGCCCTTGCTTGTTTGTGAATTTATACTCGAATGCCCATACTTGTTCCTGGAATTAGACTTGGATGCCCATGGTTGTCACTGAAAACATACTGGAATGCCCATACTTTTCACATCATTAACACTTCAATGCCCATATTTGTAACTGAAGTCATACTCAAATTCCCATACAAGTCACTAAAGTAAAACTCAAATGCCCACATTTGTTACTGAAGTTATGCTAGAATGCCCATGATTGTCAATGAAATCATACCCGAATTCCCATACTTGTCACTGCAATAATACTCGCATACTCATACATGTTACTAAAACAATAATGGAATGCCCATTAAGGTCAATGAAAAAGTACTCAAATGCCCATACTTGGCTCTAGAATAACATTTGAATGCCCACTACGGACTTGGTGGCTTGGTCCATGTCCACTGCTTCCATGGCTCGGGACAGTTGGGCAACCTACTACTCGGCATGGGCACTCCCAAGTTCCAAGCCATGTGTTCCGGAGTCACAAGAGGTAGGGCCCATGATGGTTCTACATATCCCAACTCTCGGTTGCGTGCTACATACCAGTCCCACTGCTCCTTCAATGTGACCCATGCCCGATGAGCCGCCACAGGGTCCGCTACGAGAGTACCCCATCCATGATGTGCCGGGCCATTTGGACGGATGTTGCTGTCCATCTTAATCCAACATGTTTGTCAAAGTTCAACAGTATGTGTAAACTTATCGCAGAAAATTGACAAAGAAGCACCTTTAATCCACACAATAGTACCTGTTCATAGTGCAAACTGGTACGAAGAAATGATTTACTTATTGAACCTGTTCGCGTGATCCTGAGTGGACGTTGGCACATGCCGCGGCATCCATTGGTGGTGCGCGCGGCGTTGGAAAAATCCACCATGGACAATATCTCATTACCGTTGGCCGCGTCCATTCGGCGAGTATTCATCGGCAGTAGCACTATCCTCTTCCGTGCGATGCGCAAACGTCAGGTACAGCACGACGAAAACGGTTGACATGCATGGCTCGAGCTTCAATATACTCCATTCCGCATAACGGTAAATGACAAAACGGATTCAAGACTGCTTGTCAGCATGTGAGGTTTGTTTACGACAGGCAAGTCCATCACGAATGAATGCTTGGAGTGAATAGTGAATATAGCTGTAATGTTGTTCGTTTTCTGCTCCCACCGTGAAAAACATGGACACCGCTGTCATTACGTTTCTGACAATGGACACCGCTGACAAATCATCTTCGACTATGGACACCACCGTCGGTTCGTTTGTTACTATGGACACCGCCGTCGGTTCGTTTATTACTATGGACACTGGTGTATTTACGCCTTGAGAACAATTGCTATCCTTCGACCGTTCATTCACCAAAACGACTAAGCTCTTATGGACTCACTCATAAAACTACAATAATCGTACGTCTATACAGATCAGTTCATGTTTTGCTCGTAGCCTCTGAGCGACTATATGAAGAACGTGAGACATCCATTTTCTGTGTGCAGTCCCCCATGGACTGCACACGGACTTGGCACACAGCGTGCTTCTCCACCTGTTGTGATTTGTGACGTTCCTGTCAAGCTGTACAGCTTACTCTGACCGCTCGGCCGTGTCCACGCCCGTGCAGATCCTTGATGCGGACCCTAGAGGCACCGGAGCGTTGGCACATGGTGGAACACCCCCTCAGAGCTGACGGACGACACCCCCAGCGTCTTGGATGTTGTTTCGGACTTTTCTGCAATTCTTCTACAGCCTCTAGGATTTCATCGGTGGACTGGCCATGGGCCCGATTTGCATGTTTTGCATTGTGTGTCCATTGTTTGATGCCAGATTCATGAATTTGACCAGTCATAGCGCCCAGCTTGATATCTTGTACGTTTAGGTTCACACGGCGTAGAATTCCAATTTTCTACGTAGAAAATTGTTTTAGGCCGGTTTTAGGATAGACCTTGCATTGCCCCGTGGAACACCCGCCGTGCGCCGCGGTAGGTGTTCATGCTATGGAAATTTCATTTTTTAACTCTATCTCAACATGCTATTGAAGCATTATGACAATCTTACTTGTGTCTCCTAGTCAGATCCTTGCCATCGTGTGTACGACCTCTGACTATTGCCACGGTCTGACCGGGCACTGGCGCCCAATTAGTGGCTATGTAGCTAGGAAGCTTTGACGCATCTTCTCATGGTATCAGAGTGGCGAGGCATCCGTCACTGAGCTGCGCAGCAGAGACGCAACAGTGGCAGCAGCAGTGAGAGCCACACCAAAAGCCACGGTCCTGGGAGGACCCATCAATCCATGGTGACTCGCAGTGGCATATTGCAGCAGCAAAGACACCCTTGCTACCGCATCACTACGCCACCACTACAGGACAACCAAGGGTTTCCCAACCTCTCCAGCAACAGTCGAGGCATGAGATGGTGAGATGGGGTTTGTGAAGGGTCCCAGAAGCTTCACTCTTACCGCACTTACCACCCTCCAGGGACTTGAGAGAAAGCAACTATCCCATTTGACCACCATTTTTGGCGTAAAAGAGCTCATTAGAAATCGCTTGGAAAACCCTATCCATCGCTTCCACTCCTGCCTCATTTCATGCCATGTAGGCTCGAGGAAATGAAACAACGCCCTCAGATCTAGATTTTTTCCGGATTTTGGGATGAAAACAAATGGTGACGGTTTTAACTTTCTGAAGTTTTTTTTGCACAAAACCACCACCATTGCATTCAGCATCTTTTGGCGCATGAATGCTCCAAAATTTTCCTTCATTTGGACAACCTTCATGCTGACATCATCATTGGAAGTGATGGCATCAACACGAACACTTAACCATTTTTTTTGCTGAAACATCATTTGTCACTAGCGTTGTAAATCTTCGAGAGACGGTGACGGTTCTGTAATCTGATCAGTTTGACATCCCGGCCCGTAATGAGCGCTGACATGGCTCCGGTCGATGAGGAGGGCAAAGGGCCAACGGACCCCTCATCCTCCTCCTCGGGGAACCTTAGCCTACGCTTGCAAGCCATTGAGGTCCTGCGGAGTCAGAGGATGAGATACATCGTCTACGGCAGCAACACACTGACGCCATCCGTGTGCTCACTAAGCTCCTTCGTGGACAGTCCACGACTCCACAGCAGACCTCCGAGGGAGTCAAAGGTGCCATACCTTCTGCACAGCAGTCAGCACCCGTACCAATGTCATGAGCAGGACTCGACCAGTCATCACTTGATCCTTGGAATGAGGATCCTGATATGTCAGGCATTGAGGATGATGCCCACGCTAGTGAGATTCGCCTGCTTCAGGAGCATCTCCGCCAGTCTCGGACGAGTTCCCGGCCTCCACAAGCATCCTTTTCCCGTCTCCCAGAGATCCTCCCTAGTAAATTTTCTCGTCCCGGTGTCTTCTCCATCCCTCTTCCTTCTCAACCTGTGGTTGCCCTTCCTACAGAGCGGTAACCCAAGGATTTCGAGACACCGCCCCCACAGTATGTCAGCGAGGATGGCTTTGACTGCTGGGAAATTCTCTTCCAGGTCTGGACAATCTTAGAGGGGGTATGGCCTTACTACCACAGTCCGTATCAGGTTACGGATCACACTCAAGTGCTGACAGTGGCCAAGGCGATGCGCGGACTCCTTTACGCCATGCCGTATGAGACTGTCATGGACTTTAGCTCTTTCATTGGAGAGGACGGCACAGGCAAGGGTTCTGACCCACGTCGGGGCTTAGACCTGGCATTGTCCCTACTTGGTGCACAGACACATGCCACCTGCGTAGCTCACATTTGCGCCTTTCACTCCCTTTGTCAGAGACCCACCGAGCCCGCAGTCGGTAACTGGCAGTGGGTCATGCGCATCTACACGCGCCTTGGGACCTCAGGAGGTACACAACTGTGGACACTCCGCACGATCATGCTCGAAGTTTGCCTTGAGTACACGGACATCTTCTTGGGGTACAGCGACGCCGTTCTTCAGCCCTTTTCTATCTCCCTACAGGTTCTTCCTTGGGTGCATCGGCTCTTTCTCCAGGTGACCCCTGTCCGCGAAGTAGTAGTGGCCCATTAGGAAAGTCCCCTTGCTGCAACGGTCATTGCGTTGCCACCGACGCCCCTCTTGCAGCACACTCCTCCATCCTCTTGCACATCCTTCTCCTCTCCTTTCACCTCAATTACCCTTACTCAGACGCAGGGTGTGGCAATAGCTACACAAGGGAAGAAGGGGAAGAAGAGGCATAGTTTGGGCTACTTGCAGTCGTAGCAACAAGAGCCACCAGTCGTGGTAGTAATAGACGTACTATTCACTACTACGACTATGGAGGCGCTAATCGCTACACCGAGTGCCATCATCTGCTCGACTAGGCGCGGATCACCCGTGGCCTGCAGGCCACAAATGCAGAGCTGTCTATGTTGAGTAGCATAGGCCTTGGTCGTGTGGCAACCACCACCACATCAATTCCTGTCTCTCCACCGGCGAGCAATGGCAATCCGGATCCGCATGACCACACCATCGCCGAGCATCGTCACCTTCCAGTGCTTTAGTTTCAGGGAGGTGTGAGATTGTTATCACAGTCGGGTGGTCCACAGACTATTTTCTTATCTATTCTTGTCGCTCGTGATGACTCACGTGGGGGGGGGGTACAGCTGCATGTGATGATGATGGACCTGACAGTCTTGATTGGATTCCTGACTCTCGTCTTCGTGCCCTTCGTCGTTCCTCCTTGCCCATTTCGTTGCGTTCTTCTGAGACCGAGTGTTCCGTTGCCTGTTGTACAATGACGTCCTCCACTCGTGGTACCGATGGCACCTAGATCACCGATTCTTGAGCAACTCACCCGTGACCTGTCAACATAGATATTTTGTTGGTCTCGGTCCTTTTGCGTGTGTTCGCTCCATTTGTACAGGCTCTGGTCATTCATTACTGGTCCAAGGTGTTGGGGTTGTTTTCTTTGATGGTCTGTCTAGCCCCTTGTATCTCTTTGAGGTGCTTTTTGTGGCTGATCTTGAGCTCAGCCTGTTTTTGTATCGTGCCTGCACACTAATTGGTTTTTCTGTGGTACACAATACAGACTCTACAACTGTGACTGTTGTTGATACTCGTGCCATTGTTCTCTGTGCCTCTGTTGTGGATGATTTGTATTGCTTTCCTCGGAATTCTCCTTCTCCTTTCTCTCTTTTCCCTTCTACCTTCATGTTTATCACTGGTGTTCTCTCTGTTGAGCACTAGCAATTGTTGCATCGCCGCCTCTGTTACATGGGCTCAGACACTGTGTCTAAACTCATTCAGACACAACCCGCACTCGGTGTTGACGCGACCTCTTTCAAGAAGCCGTCCAAGATTGACTGTCTTTTTTGCGCTCATGGCAAGATGCATCATCGCACTTACCATGACGCTCGCTCTCAAGTACTATACCCCCTCAAGTTGGTCCATTCGGACCTTCTTGGTGCTCTCCCTGTCGAGTCTTTTTCTGATCGGGGCCGATGAGTCCTGACCCTGACCGGCGACTTCACCCGGATGCGGTGGGTCTACAACCAATGCGTGAAGAGTGACGCAGCTCTCACTGTTTGCCTCTGCCTAGTGATGGCTGAGCGGAAATCCCGCCACACGTTGCACACATTCCGCTCGGATCGTGGTGGCGAGTTTCTAGGCAAGACAGATAGTTTCTTTACCGAGCATGGTGTTTTTTACTAGGTCTCCGCTCCTCTTACTCCTCAGTAGAATGGTGTCTCCAAGTGCTGGAACCACACAATGGAGGACGAGGTTTTCGCTAGACGATCGACCCACTAACCCTAACTATACCTCATTCGTAACTCGACAATTGTACACATACATTCGATCATTTCGAAATTTGTCATCAAAGTATACTTACGACTAATAACACATTGCTCAAGTGTCCCAAATCTTCAATTGTGTTCTGCCACGCAACTTCTACCTGTCCACCAACCTATGCTCCGTTTGGCATAAGAATTAGTATCCGAGCGTAGTTGTGCTGGAGAGGCATTCGACTACTTTATTAATCCAGAGGGCTACCTTGCACAAGTCGTCAGCGCATCTCGCATGTCAAGACTTTGCAGACTTCGCAAATGCAACGTGAAGCGAGCAAGCACATCCGACGACCAACAATGGGCCTTCGGCGACGATTTCGGCAATGGAGGAGCAGAACGTGCATATGCACGTGAACCCTGAAGTGGCAGCGAACGCTATTGTGGCAAGCTAAGCAGAAGCTGTTTCAACCCTTATGGTTTTTGATGACCAATCCCGTCATGGATCCAACAACAGTAAACCAACCGCCCCTACCGACAGCCTCGACGACAACAGAAGGAACGACAAGTGGCATTGGATGACAAATGCGGATCAACGAGGAACTGCCGTACCGTATCTACACGCTTGAGGGGATCAATAGCCATGTGCTCCAACAATTCAATGTCGGGATGGAGGCTCTACCAACGCAAGTTCATGAGAGGCGGTTCTCGTTGAGAGAAATGCCCAACTCTCGAACGAACCTAGGATTCGCCCGGCCCCTCCCGAACTGTTCGATCCTGCAAATTCAAAGAGACCAACGGTTCAAATGTGGCTGATGAGTCTCGAGGTTTACTTCACCGCTGCTGGGGTCAATGATGGTCAAAAGAAGATTGACCTCGTCGCCGCGCTTTTGTGTGGCACAGCAATTAGTTGGTGGTCTGATATGAAGACGATCCAATGACAGCAAGAGACCGGCGGGGCCTCATCGATGGCCAACGGTGCCCGTCTCATGTTACTGACCACATGTGTTCTACCCTTGGAGCAGATCAACTCGCAATGGCAAGACTCGCTGACGCCACCAACGGACTGGAACAAATTATCGCGTGCAATGCTTGCACGATTTGGAGGACTAAACAAGAAGTCTGACGCTTGGTACAAGCTCCAGCGTCTTCATTAGAAGTCCACTGTGGCAGAGTATAGGCGAAGATCACACGAAATCATCAGTGGTGCATACATCGCCCCTCATGAGTGCTGTTTTCACTACAACAACGGTCGCAAATGAGACATCCGATGAGCGATTGCCATCTGTGGCATTCAAAACCACTTATTACAAATGATCATAGCAACAGAAAGCATTGACAGAGCCGACTACAACACTCGGATTCAGGAATCCTACGGTTGGCGACCTCCCAATGAGCCAGTTGGGGAACTCCTCGACTTTGATGGAAGTAGACGCCGTCGACCAGAGAGATACGCGCACTTGCTACAACCACGGAAAAGTTGGGTACATCGCTCGCAACTGTCGAAGAAAGCAGCATGCCAAAAGGGTGGGGGGGGGGGGGGAGTCAAAGAAAAACGAGTCAGGAAATGGTAAAGGACAAGAGTGAAAGGCGTACTCTTGTTTGTGAGGATCGATCTGTGCCAAACGATCGCCCATATGAATTGCTTACAATGCCATAGAGGATTTCTGAGATTGCAAAGTTTGACGAGGGATACGAGGGTAACCAACTGGCGATACTGTTGAGAGTACATCCTCGAGGATGCAAAAGTCGCAGAACGGTACCAACACTATTGGATGGAAGAGCTTCTCATATTTTCGTAAGCAATGACATGGTTCGCAAGCTGGGTTTGCAGACTGAACCAGGGGTGTTTGAAGGAAAAACCGTTGACAAAACACTACAAATACGGAGACTCCAAGAACCATGACGACTACACGTGGCAAATCTATGGGATGTAACGGTCCGGAGGTCCTCTATGATGAGTGAGCACAAAATCATTCTCGAACGATGTTTCCTATACGGACACAATCCGTGGGTTGAATGGAACAGTGGCGACGTCTACTTGGAAATCGACAGTGCCAAGTTACAACTTCCATGCGTGGGACGGAAGATGACAGTGGCAATAACAGAGGTGGAAATACCAGAGGAAGCCGCGATAGCTGAAAGGCGATAACCTGTGTAGTTGATACCAATCAACGTGGTGAGATAGTGCACACGAGGAGGAGATTGTGCGTGATTCATGCATCTCGAGCCAATGGAGGAAGCAAAAGTGGTAGCACCTGACTCATTAGCCTCATCGGCCTCATCAACTTCATCGGCCGCATCAACCAAGTTTGCAATGGTACCCAAAGAGTTTGCACCACTCATCCAAGAGTTTGCGGACGTCTTCTCTGACGAACTCTCCAAAACCCGAGCACCTGAACGGGACATGGACCATCGTATCGAACTGAAACTAGGCAGCCGAACCATAGTTTGAGGAGCCTATCGGATGAGCGATCACAAAATGACCGAGCTGAAGAAGCATCTCGACGAGATGTTTGGTCAGGGGTTCATCCGGCCATCTACGTCACCATACGCCGCACTTGTATTGTTTGCGAAAAAGAAAACAGGTGAAATGTGGATGTATGTGGACTATCGGGTGTTGAATGATGCTACCATCAAGAACCGATGACCACTTCCCTGAGCCGACGAACTTTTTGACAAACTCCAAGAGGCTCGAATTCCCACCAAAATTGACCTATGTAGCGGTTATCACCAGATTCACGTGGCAGACGCCGACATTGAGAAGACTGCGTTTGGAACTCACTACGGGAATTTCAAGTTCACGTTAATGCCGTTCGGACTTGTAAATGCCCCGGCAACGTTCATGGCGGCAATGAACAACATTCTCTGCCTGTACCTCGGTGATTTTGTTGCGGTATACCTTGACAACATCATGGTGTACAGTCGCACCCTGGAGGAGCACGATGGACATCTTTGAAAAGTTCTCATCATTTTACGAAGAGAGATTTTTTTTGGAAAACTCTCAAAGTGCAACTTTGGTTCCCGTTCGATCGAGTTTTTGGGTCATGTCATCATTGGTAGACGGATTACCATGGATCTGAAAGAAAGTGGCAGCAGTCGGTGATTGGCCAACAACGACGAACGTTTGAGACGTTCAAGTTTTTCTCGGCTTGTGAAATCACTACCTGCATTTCGTACGGGATTACGAGTTCCAGCGCCTCTCTCCGACCTCACTCAAAAAGAAAATGAGTGGCGATGGCCAAATAAAAAACAAGAAGCGTTCACAGCTTTGCGAAACTCTTTGAACTCAGCGCCAGCCCTACGATTAGCTGATCCAATGGTTGACTACGTCTTGGCTACGGACACATGAGATGAAGCCATCGGTGCAGTCCTCTTGCAAGACCATTGCAACGGAGAGCAACCAGTCGTGTACATGTCCAGAAAACTACAAGGACCGGAGCTCAACTAAATCGTACATGAGAAGGAGATGCTGGCAGTCGTACATGCTTGTAAGACATGGCGATGTTATCTAGAATTATGACCATGCATCGTGCGCACCAACCACCACGCGTTTAAACATTTGAAGACGCAGCCAAAACTTAGTTGATGTCAAACCCGATGGATGGAGTTCCTGAAATCGAGTTCGATTATGATATAGAGTACCGGCCAGGCAAAACCAATCCGGGAGACACGCTCAACAGCCGACAAGATCTGATGGCTGAGGGAGCAACGCTACAGCTACAACGAGATCTTTATCTCAAGCAATTGCTCACACAAGCCTACAACCAGCATGGCAGATACGACAAGGCAAAATTCTAGTATGACACACTCTCTTGGCGGCGACAATTTACTCGCCAGGTGGTCGTTCCTCGGAACGATGAACTCTGCTACATGTTGTTTGAAGAATGCCACAAAACTTGTGTAGGTGGACATTTTGGAGAAGACAAGACACTGAAGAAGTTGACAAAACACTAGTGGTGGGACAAGATGGAATCCGACGTGGCCAACTTCTGCAAATCATGCGACACGTGTCAACGACAAAAATCTCGTCCCACAGGGCCTCCCAGACTTCTGCAGTTGCTCCCCATTCCAACAAACAATGGAATGACATCTCCATGGATTTTCTCACTGTTTTATAAATTCAAACGTCGTCAAGAAATTGATCAAACAATATCCAAACATCGATATGGTTCATAACACTTGTGTGGTCCATTCTAGAAAGTGGTCAAAGTTGTCAAAACCTTTGAGAACGGAATATTGGAGGTCAAGACAGATGTCCAAAATTCCCTCGGCTGACTGGGCCAGAAATTGCAAGGTCATCGCGTAGTGGGGTACAGATATAACGACAAAAATGCTGACACTTGGAGTTTAGGGATTTTAGTGCGACAACAACGTAACAACCCCTCCCTTTCTGCGCGGTGTCCCGGCGCATTAACAGACGTAGGCCACTGATGACAAAAGCAGCCGTCGATCAAATGATCGAATCCTAGGGGGTTATTATAGGGCTCTTTGCTGTTCTGCACGGTGTTTTAGCCGTGCCACTTGACCACATACTCAATTCTTTTTCTTGGGCTTTGATGTCCAAGGATGTCTCCAATCACATACTCTGTATACTCCTCAACCTGTACAGGAGCTAGTGGCTCGACGTCTCTTCCAGGGAAGGTTGTGCAAGGGTCCGGCACTGCTTGAGCTTGCTGATGTCGAGGACCGTGTGGATTGCCACGCTATCGCGCAGGCAAAGTCGAGCGATGACAGGGATTTGCATGTGCTCAATCTCAAACGGTCTGAACCAGCAAGGGTTGAGCATTAGAAATTCCTGTCCTTGGAGTTCGATGTTTGATGAGCTAAGGAGGACTCAAACACCAGCACTGAATGCATCATAGCTACGATGTCGCTCGGCCTCTTGCTCCATAACTTCTTGTGTCTTCGCAAGGGTCTTCCATGTTTCCTCCTTGACGCTTGAGAAATTCTTGTGGTAGATGTCGGCTACAGGATTTTTGCTTTGATATTGTAATCCTGCCAGTATGGTGGGAAGTTTGTCGTGGACCACTTCGAACGGTGTTTTACCCGTTGTGGTGGACATGGCAGATTTATATGCAATTTTGGCGGTTGACAGTTTGGCTGCTCAATGGGTGTAGTGCGGCACGCATAAAGTGTGGAACAGCTATCGGAGCGTCTGATTGGTCCACTCTCTTTTGCCCGTCGGTTTGGGGATAGAACGCCATTGATATCTAGATCCGACCGCAACGCGTCATTAGTTGATGCCAAAACGGCTTGTCAAGCGGCCATCTCTGTCACTAATGCTGGTACGTGTGAACTTAGCGGTGCCAGACGTGACAGTCAAAAGCCGAGCCCTTGGGGTAAACCTTCCAACCCTCCACCCTTGGTGTGTGGGCCAACCCTTGAAATGCCATATGGCCCTCTCCTACTAGCAAGACCACTACGAGTGACCGAGGTTCTTGCCGTGCGACTCTCCCAGCGGCATTTGCACTACGAAACACTTGTAGGATCAAATGGACGTGTGTAATGCAATGCTTGGAGTACAAGGAGAGTTGGGTAAGGAGTGAATCCTTAAAATTGATAGCTCAGTACAAGGAAATGTACATAATCTTTGACATGCCTAGTATAACCCCTAGGCTTCCTTATGCATCAGTCCATTTGAGCCAGCCGAGAGCCCCTCTGTGCTCTGAAGCCTTCTATTGAGGTACAACCATGAAAACAACATATGCATCATGTAGTACGCATTGCGGGCTTTCCAACGCACCAAAGTACACCTCAATCCCTGAAGGAATGGCTGAGTTATGGCCATTTAAGTGCTCCACACGTGACTTCCGGTGGCAGCAACGCCAGCACGGGGGTACTGCCACCCAAAGCACCCTTGCCTCTGAATGTACCTCCAGCCGCTATCCCGAACTGCCCATGGACTCCAATGAACCTTGCCTCATTGGATAAGAGTTCATCTAAGGGAAGTTTGGCTGCAATGGGCAAGAATGTGGCTCAACGGTGCTCGGTGTCAAATTGGTTCGTCTCCTGTTTAATGGAGGTGCACCTCCCAGTTTTATTCGGCTGTATGTTTCTCTTCTATGTACCAAATGACCCAATTCTTGGATCAAATTCATACAGTTTTTCACCTAGAATTCAATGTGAGTATCAAACAAGGTTCCAGTGTTGCACTGAGGTACACAGGTTTGCGGAGTAACCTACGTAGTTTTGGTTGCAAGGGGAACATAAAGAACTCGTGAATAAAAATGTAGGAAATAAAAGAACAATGTAAAAATACCTGAATTCAAATTTTAGCTTTAAGTTTAACTTTACAAGAAGTATTAGCTGTATTAAAGTTACAATTGGTGGTCATAGACAAAGTCACAATGGATCATTCACACAAGGTGGTCAAATCATAGACATATGAAGGAAACACTACATGAAATGAATGTATTTGATACTTTTCATTCCAGTGATACGTACAAAAAGTCATAGATGGATGCACGTAAATGTATACAAACATGAACACATATATGGATATAATGAATATGCGGAACGTACTCCATGGAAGATTTCCATTTGGGAAAATGATTACTGTAAATTAGCTCGGATACCCGAACCATGTGCACCATTAAGATGGCGTGCCCACGGGTTGAAACCTTGGCACGGCATACCTCGCACTAAAGAAAAGGACCAGGATACCCACGAGTATTATGTTTTCTCACAGCGTATCCGGATGTCAGAAATGAGCAATGACATACAGGCATGCCGCTCCTCTTTTGTAACAATGGGTATGACGTGTATAATGTTTATTTTGGTTTGCATTATTTACATCATGTACATTTTATTTAGGAATTGTGACATCATCTTTACAAAATAATTGCACAGGTTGTGGTCTTGGACTAGCGTCATTGATTTCTATCATACATAACTATGTAATGATGTTGTTTTAATGTTTGTAGTGTACGATTTCACTATCATTTTTGTCAGATTTTGTACAATGGAAGTGGTTTGGTATGTGGCAACAAGGTCTAGGTTCCTCATTGCCTGTATAGAGATCTTGGTGCTAACCAAAAAAGCATGTACTATGTTGAGGCTATGAAAGAAAAGGAACACAGCTGAGAAATGAATCTTTTCATTGATAGCAACAAGAACAAAGTACAAGTTTCATTGATAGTAACAAGAACAAAGTACTGAACACAGCTATGTACAAAGCACAAAGCTGCCTGACATCCGAGAAGGGACAAATCCTTGATAGGCCTTCAAGGCTATTGACGCAAGGAGTCTTGGCACTACCACCGTCTTCAGGGTAGTCTGGCCTCCAGGCAGTCAGGCGTCCTCCTCCGAGGCTGGCATGAAAGTGCCTGTCTTACAGGGTTCTTCAGAGCGAACTCCAGCAGATTCTTGACTTGGACGGTCCGATAGGTACTCTAGTAGTCAAGGTTCAAATGATGATTGAGAAGCTGAAGGCTGAAGCTCTTGAAGTTCTGAGGCTGCTGTGTCTGAGAGAGTTGTTTTACGGATGCGAGGGCCGCCGCCTTGTGTACATGCAGTCCTAGCAAGTTGACCGCCTTTGACGAGAAGCTTCCTCATTTCTGGTGGAAACAATTACATCTTGTTTTTGCAGGTATGAAGCTTCCTTGTAGAGGAAGCTTCCTCCAGCTCTACGATGTTACTCGATTCTAGAGTCAACTTTGGGGAAGCTTCCTAATGAAGGAACCTTCATCATGCTTCATGGTGAAGTTTCTTCATCGGTGGCTTCCTTGAGACGCTATCCCCCTACACCGTCGATTCTGCTTTACAAGTTGATGTAGACTCAGAGATCCTCGCGCATGTTGGAGATGATGTAGTAGATGTTGCTCTCCAACCATGGATGCATGTAAGCTAGGCAGGATTAGGTATTCCTGCCATGTGTGCCTGTGCAACACTGTGCAGTGCATATCTTTCCATCTCCCTAGGAGTTGAAAAAGGGCATGCCATGCCTCTTGCGCATGCCTACACATTATGAATAATCCAGCCACTTTACACCCCAAGGCCGTGGATGCCAGAAAAGTATATGGCAGTTGTTGAGGAGAATTCCAAGTACATTCGAATCTGGTAATACCACAGTAGAATTTTCAATTCCTCGTACAGACTGCCGATTTCTGCACCGACTTCATCAATATGGAGCATACAACCAGCGCAGTGATTGCAGAACTCCAATCATTTTGAAGGGGGTGATTGTATTTTTGTACGAGTATGACAGACTGACACGTACTTGTTGTTAGTATACCGTAGCAGGGTTGCCTTTGGCTGAGGGCCAATGATACTCTGGTTTGTGTATAGGTACACCGATGTACAATTATCACCTTAAGGTATACCGCTCCTAAAGCACCGGACTCGGGTATGCCATCTTGTTTTTTCGGACGCTAGATATGCAATGCCAAAATCAAAGTGGTCTGGGCATGCCGTTCCAAAATGACTAGGTGCGGGCAAGCCAAATTTTTGACAGGATGGGTACCTGGTCTTTCGTTCATAATGGTTATAATGCAATGAAGTTGTACGCACAATTAATCTAAATGTTTTATTTAAAAACAAAATTGGATATGGTATCTTGTTTTGGAAAATATCACATTTGGAAGTACTTTGAAAAGAGAAACTTGTAAATACACTTCTACATTTTCATTTACAAGTTAAAGATTGAATGCTGATGAAAATTAAAATGTGGTAGTCTAGACACAAGTTTGTCTTATTTTCAAGGTATTTCCAATTGTGATGTTCTTCAAGAATAATCTTGTGTATTTACTAGTGCCAAATCAGCCTTTTAAATTAAGTACACGTGAAATTCTATTGTATTCTAATCTTTTTTCCACTAGGATATTTTCCATGGACTACGTTTAGCACATTCATTGTATCCATACACGTGTTCATGTTTGGATACATTTACACGCATCCATCTATAACTTTGTATAACTGGAATCAAAAGTATCAAATACATTCATCTTTATAGTGTTTCCTTCATATATATATGATCCGACCATCTTGTGTGAATGATCTATCGTGACTTTGTTTATGACCACCAACCGTAATGAAAACATAGCTAATAATTTGTGTTACGTATTCATTGGTATCTCAATTTTGATAAAATTTCCTCCTTCTTTAGCATGTAGATTCTACATTTTTTTTTATTTTGGTAGACTGTAAGCTGAAGCGGGATATGTAGTTTTAGCTATCCTGGAGTGTGTACAAGTCGATTCCTCGCTAGTTCAATTTACGACTGGACAATGAAGTAGTCAAATGAGCTCTTCTTGTCGACCAGTCCGGAGTTTGTGAGAGAACCAGAGTTGGTACGTACAAAAAATTGGACCCTGTCAAATATTCTTCGTTTATTTCCTGTATCCTACAGAGGCACAAAATAAGAATCACAATCGCAGGTTGGCGGACGTCCGAAAATCAGGTCCACGAACCGGAGACAATAGGTTACTACGTAACTGAAAAACTCATATGAATTCAGAATGATGATGTAATCACCGCCTTAACCTGCAGCTACCGTAACCACCCCCCCCCCCCCCCCCCCTCCCCCTTTGAGCATGCATCGCATCGGTGTGCTCCTGGTACACTCAGAAAGTCACGTTAACAGCACCGCTCCTATGAAAATCGGTTCCGGGGATCCAGCGGCTGTGCTCTTGCCCACAGCGAAGCCACTACACAAGGTACTTCTACCCGTTGTCACACCAACGGTGCCTGAGAGTTTTCTCCACCACGTCCTCCTCCTCATCCTCCACCAAGACCAGTGGAGAAAGAGCCTGTCCACATGGGACGAACTGCGCATTCGGCTCCTTGTAGGCCTTGACAAGGAAAGAATGGAACACGGGATAAATTTTGTAGTGATCCGGCAGCTCCAACTCATACCTCACCGCCGTTTGCATCTCCTTAACCAGAAAAGGGCCTATCCACCGAGGTTTGAGCTTGTTGCTATCCACCCCCGCCAGTTGCAGGTTCCGCGAGCTGAGCAGAACCCTTTGTTCCATTTATGGTTAGTCACCCCCAATTCGTACACTCTACAAAATGTGTACATGATAAGTGCACACGCAAAGGAAGGTATAAAGAAGCTTCCTTGACATGACGACATGATTTCCTCATAGTGTCGATCCGGGCAGGAACCTCGATGTGATACGTGTACAGACTGGGAGGAAACTTCTTTGAAGTTGTGCTAGCAAAGATTTCAGATTTTTTTACAAAGAGCCTCAGATATCTTTTACTGTTCATAAGCAAAAGCTATATGTTTGTACATAACGCATAATTGGCTAGTTTTGTAAATTTAGGTTGGGAGTATATATGTACTAAAGAGAAACCTTTCCCCAATTTCGATCCGGCACAGAATACGGGCACATACAGCGTTGAACTTTGAGTAGGCTGCCACTCGAGGGACAGCTTCACTGTCACTCGCGGGCCAGTTCATGCCAATGTCATCTTGACTGCCACTTGACAGAAAAGTCAAGAAATGATGTTGGGTGCCGTATTGTATGTACGAGTTTATGCAATTGAAACGCAGACATCTTCCGTTTGAAGCAGCGATCTGGCGGTTGAAACAAGCTCAATAGACGAGAATACAAGTACCGGAATTGTCGTGAGCGCATTTTGACTCGATTATGTCGTCCCTCCATTGCCACCACCACATCGCAACAATTGGATTTCCACAAAGCCGTCGATCCAAATCAATCGATGGCCTCTGCTCTTTTTGTCTAAGGCTTGCTTTGATCGATGCAATTAAGATCCGACGACCGTCGAGGAATCCTTCCTGCCCACCCAAAAGTGAGAAGTGGTTTTCTGTGCAGTGTATATGGGGTTATTGGTTCAGCAACTACAAATGTAGAGAAAGAATAGACATATCGGAGAAATAACAACTGTCATCGACATATGTGTGAATTTGTGCAAAGTTCTAAATGAGCATAAAATTCACTGCCCTATTCCCGACCCTCCTATATTTTTGATCGATGGGGGGTTGTGGGATCGCACCTTGTTCGAGGACGTTGCAAAATGTACAATTACGTGTGTTTTGCAATGTCCACGCGATACACGTCCTTGTACTCTCCCCCCATACACTTTCGACATTGGGGGGGGGGGGTCGGCATCCGACAAATTTCAAGGGATCCCCCCCCATAAGTGTAGAATGTATAAGGCCACTGTACTAGGCGTTGTATATGAGGGGAGTCATAAAGCATACAAGAATTTATTGTAACAATAGACATTTCAGAGAATTCACAACTGTTGTCGACTTCAGTGTGAATCTGTGTACATTTTGAAACACGCGCCAGATACACTTCACCATTCAGGACCCTCATACATTTCCACTTGGGGGGTGAGGGTGTGATCGCATGTCGTTCGAGGACATTACGGAATGTACAATTATGTACATTTTGCAATTTCCACCCAATGCACGCCCACGTACTCTTCCCCCATACACTTTCAACATCGGGAGGGGGGGGGGGG
>SZWC01006798.1:76789-93915 GCA_023375785.1 Penium margaritaceum | reverse complement strand
CGGCCAGGAGGCCGTGAGGCCTCGAGGGACGAGGCCTGTGGCCTCGTGCCCTCGTCCTCGCTCGCCCTCCTCGCTTGTGAGAACAAGCGAATACGAGGGATAGAGCGAGGAGCGAGGAGCGAGTAAAAAATGAGAAAGATCGGCGCGAAATCGTCGATCGTGCCTCGCACGCAACGATTTCGCGCCGACGCGTCAAAACTGAAACTCGAGTTCGTTTAGGACGAACTACGAGTTTCTAAACCGGAAAACTCGTGCAAACTCACGAGTTCGAGGTAAAAATCCCCGGTTTGGGTCCCAAAACCAAGGGTTAGGTAAAAACGGAAATGGGCCTCCGGAGACTCGAAATATTCGAGTCTCCCTGCTCTGGGTCGTTGATGACGATTGCCCCTCAGTCTTGCGAAGGGGGTAAACCCCTGACGCGGACTGAGAACGCCATTCTGCGAACTCCGACGACGACTTCAGAGCAGGAGCTGGAGACACGGCCCGTTACAGTATCCCTTGTCCTTGCTCGTTCTCTTGCAAGGAGGGCGGGCGAGGGCGAGGGCACGAGGCCATGAGGCCTTGCCCTTGAGGCCCTTGCGGCCCCTCAGCCGTCGATCAGGCTGAGGCCGCGATTGGCGGTTGACGGCTGGCCGGCTGGTGGCCGGCCGGTCGCTTGGCCGGCCACTGGCCGTCCAGCCGGCCGGCAGCCAGATGGCTGGCAGCCAGCAAACTACTGGCTATCAGCCAGCCCTCATTGACGCGAGGGGTAGTGCGCAATCACTCCTCGCTTTAGTGAGGACAGAGGGCCAAACCGGCCCTCTCGCTACATTCCTCCCCACCTATTTTGAACCGTCTCGATTCATGAAGAATGAATAGGATTCGCAGATAGTGAGTCATCAACATTGTGAAACAAGTTAATAGTTTCAATTACCAGCTAAACATGAACACGTGCATGGCACTTGGACCTAAGCTACAGCTTGTCAATGAGCACGGCTAGCGGTCTCCCCCTTTTAGGCTAGAGCGTCCACGCCACAACCATGTTGGGCGTTACCAACCACTTTTTCCGCATTTAGGTGGTGCCCCCTGACACGAGTTCATCTGACCAAGCTGTTAGCTCACTCTAAGATTCCTTGACCACCCCTGTGGGTAACCGAGATTCATGCTCCCATGAGTACTATTCAGGTCCACACCAAGCCCAATCAATGAGGCATTCCCTAACAACTCACGACCGGAGTGTACGCTCTCGGTGTTGGAGTAGACAAAGAACCTTGTATTGGCCGTTGGCAGCAAGGACTAGTGGTGGTTGGATGGTTTCCTCTGCCGTGTATGGAGCCAACAAGCTCACATGAAATATGTCATGTATCTTCATAATCGGCGGAAGTAGCAGAGCATGTCTATTGTAGCATCAGTATGCCACTGGCCCGATGCATGCAACAATGGGAAACAACCCAATCCACTTTGGTAGAAGTTTTTGCGTCCCTGGTGACTTCAACCAAAGATCTTTAGTGCTAAGTACCATATTGTCACCAATGTCAAACCTCATGGCAACTTTTGTCGGCATATGCCTTTTGTCGTTGCCGAGAAGCTTGAAGGTGACCCTTTGCCTCCTGTAACAAGGAGTCTATGCGTTTGGCAAAGGCTTGAGCAGAACGAACCTGTCCTCCTGTACTCCCACTCTTCACCAATGAAGGGGGCACCACTGGATGCTGACCACTATTCATCGTAAATGGTGTAAAATGTGTAGACTCATTCACAAAGTTTTTCACCGCAAAACCTGCCGGTGTAAGGAATTCGTCCCAGTCGTTCATGGCAGGGTCCATGAACATACATAACATTTTTTTTAGAGAACGGTTTGTACAGTCTGTTTTTCCACCAGTATAGAAGTCAAACGCTATCAACATTTCTGACTCGCTGCCAAAGTACTCGTGTATACTTTGCTGGAACTTACTAGCAAATTTTCTATCTCCACCGGAGATAATGCGCGATGGCAAGCCGTGGTACTTAACTACACCCTCAAAGAAGAGACGAGCGGTCTCCTCTGCATTCACATCTGGGGTTTTGGGAATGAAGTGTGTTATCTTCGTCAGAAGATCCACAACCACTAGTATTGCATCGTGGCCATGGGTTGTGTCCGAAAGACTTCTAATGTAGTCCATACTGACGCACTCCCATGGAGTCCCAGGAATGGGAAGCTGTTGGAGGATTCCAACAGGCTTTTTATTACTACCCTTATTCCAAAGAGATGGGTCTCATGTCATGAGATACTTAGAAACATTGAAACTCCATCCTGGTCACCAATAGTGCTCCGAGAGTGTGTGTCCGGTTTTCAAGGTCCCACATAACTTGCGATCGGCGGGTCGTGGAACTGGGAGATTGTCTTTGCTTGAAATTCTTCCGAGTCTGGCACAACAACTTATTCTCCGTGCCAAGAGATTCCTACGGCCTCCACCAATCCATTCTTTTCTAGATTATAAGAGTCTTGAAACCAAATATTCATTCACACTATCCCATCCGGATTCTATTGGAGGAACCGTTGTAGTGGATAATCTCTTGAGGTTATTGTTGCAACAGTGCACGGGGCTCTGATGTTTACACTGTTTATGTCCTAATAGCCATAAAACACACACTGACCTCGGTGGTTGCTTTTATTTCCACAAGCTGTCGGCTTAGTAGATCGGCCACGTTGATGCGTCTTGGCCGATATTCCCACGTGAGCAAGAATCGGCTCAAGTATTTGCTCCGACGCGCCTGACGTCTTCACAACGTCGGTTGCATTTGGTAAAACATCAATGGATTGTGGTCGGTCACCAAGGTCACAGCCCCTTCAACGCCCTTGAGGTAGTAATGCCACATCTTGAAAGCGTGTACCACCACGAGAAGTTGTTGGTCCAAAGTTGTATACCGCGTCTCGGCATGGATGGACTTCCGGCTCTCATACACAACTGGGTGACCATTCTGCATGAGGACTACTGCGAGTCCTACTATGGATGCATCAAATCGTACCTTCCACGGTTGCGATGGGTCAAGAAGAGCAAAGATAGACGCTGTGCATAGAAGCTCTTTTACCTTGAGAAAGGCCATCTTATAGTCAAAATTCCAATCCCAATGCACGTCTTTTTGTGTGAGCCTGGCTAGCGGTGCTACCAGATTCAAATACCCTCGCATGAAACGTCGAAAACAATTTGCAAGACCAAGGAAAGACCAAATCTGCCCAATATTTTCTAGGCATCGCCAGTCCACAACGGCTTGGACCTTTTTTGGGCAGACACGGAAACCGTCCTTGCCGACAATGTGTCCAAGGTATTCAAGCTCATCTTGTGCAAACTTGCACTTTCTCACTTTTCCATAGAACTTCTGTTCTCGAAGGACCGTGGGTACTTTGCGCAAAATTTCTATGTGCTCTTCCATGGATTTGGAGAAAACTAGGATTTCATCCATGTAGACAAAGGCAAAGTGGCCGAGTTCCTTGGTGAACGTTCGGTTCATTTCTCCTTGGAAAGTTGTCAGGGCGTTTGTTAGCCTAAAACATAAACGTCAGAGCTGATAATGTCCCATGTGCGTTCAAAGAGCGGTTTTGGGAACATCATTTTTCGTAATGCAGATTTGATGGTACCCTTGAGAAAAATCCAAGGAAAAAATGGCCTTTTCTCCTTAGAGTTGGTCAAACAGGTCCTCGATCCATAGTAAGGGGAAACAATGTTTCACTGTCAGCTTGTTCATCGCTCAGTAGTCCATACACATGCATAAACCACCATCCTTTTTGTTCACAAAAGGACCGGTGTACCGTAGGGCGAGCTACTTGGCTCAATCCACCCTTTTTTAGGCTACTCTTTGATTTGGAGTTTGGCCTCTCGTCTCTCTGACGGACTGAGACGGTACATAAGTCTGAATGGAAGGGTCACCTCCGGCTGCAGAAAAATTGTGTGGCACATGTGTCGTTCCGGTTGAAGCCCAGCCGGTGGGTCTTGGAATACATCAAAGAACTCCGCCAGTAGAGATTTGAATCAAACGGCGTGTCTTCCTTCACGTCATCCTCCACTTTCTTTAGCTGAGAAAAGAAGTATCGACAACCTTGTCGAATACGTCTCTTGAGCTGCATTGCAGACAAGCTGGCATGGACCTAATTTACTTAATTTGGGTCAGTAAAGATTCTGTTGGCGTGAAGCAATACTTTCCGTTTCAAAGGATCAATCGCTTTGATTCAAAGCACGTTAGAGCCTTTTTTTCACGAAGCCAGGGATCGCCTAGCACCACGTCAAGTGGCTCAAGAAGGTTGAGTACCTCTAACCGACACTATGTGTGTATCCTTAAATACAAATTTTCACTTTACAGGTACCGATCACTAGTACCGTACGGTTGTCACCAACGACAAGTGCACCATTTGATGGCTCATACTTCAGGCCAACTTGTCAGGTAAAGCCAAGGCTAGAAAAGGATTCATCTCCTCTAGTGTCAGTCAATATGTTCGTGGGATCACCAACTAGGTGTCCTTTGAACTGCATCACCATGTTGCCTCCACTCTTCTCAGTGATCATGCTCGACGACGACAAGCCAAGTTTGTGATAAATACGGAATCTATACGACGGACGATGCATCTCCCATGATTCATCTACTCGAGTCCACATCTAGTGGGCACGTGTAAATTTGGCTAGTACCTTCTAGTCTTTAAATTTGACCGGGTGAAAATCGTCGATGAAAGGTGTATGGAACGTGATTGAACTCATTGCTTTGAGGGTGTTTGCTTCAATCACTGCATTACACAACTGTTACAAAGTGGTTGGTGTCACCACCACCAAGCATGTCTAATCACACATTTCGTCCAAGGATGCAAGGTTTAGTAGGCAATGACATTAAGCTAGTGTAGAGTAAGGTTCACGAAGAGGAGAGGAAACTGCAGAGAAGTTTGAACTTGTCAAGAACTGAAATTGTTTAACTTCCTCGTGTAAAAACATGAAACCACACCCCTGATCCAAGTTTATCCCTGAGTGGTCCCCACTAAGGTCCCTCAGGGGTGGGGAAAACCCACCCCACGGCCCTGTCCATTACCACGGCCGAGCCCACTTCCGCGACCGCGACCCTGTCCACGGTCTTGTCAGCGGCCTCTTGTTGCACCATCCGTACGAGGTGCTGCTGCTGCGGCTAACGGCACAACCTCTTGTCACCAGCAGCCTAAAGACACTGAGCCCTAAAGCAACCAGGCTGCATATAGTTATGGCAGAGTCCGTCGGAGAATGCTGTGTTGTGATGCTCATGTTCTACCTGCATCTCGTTATTGACATGACTTTGCTTGTGGTTTGGGGCCTTGTGCCCGCCAATCTTCTTCACTTGAGGATTTGTAGGCTGCTTGCCCTTGGCCCCACCCCGCTGCCCGGCTGCCCCTCTACCATCCCTAGCATCCATGCGCAGAGAGGGTCAGAATGTTTTACCAAAGGTATGACAATGATGATTTCACTTACCGTACTAGTACTTGAAATGTTGAGGAAAAAAAGTGAGTTTGTTTCTACATAACAGAAGTTGTGCCGATGGTTATTTCACACAAACACAACATAGGTGTTTGTCGGGTGACCTCGAACAAGTCCAAGCTCGCATTCTTTGTGCCTTTTGTCATTTGAGCATTGAAGTTTGAACTTCGCCCACCCAACGCCGGTAGCTTGAGCATCAAGGCATACGGTTAGGCTCATGCGCTTCTCGTAACTTGTGAGCCTGGGCTAGTCTCGGTTTGTTCTTTGGTTTATTTTTCGAAGCAGACCCATGGAAAAAAACGTATTTCAACACAAACAGAAGTTTGAACCCAACAATTTCACACAAACACAAAAAAATGGGGAAAAAATAGTTTGGAGCCTTTCAAGTGCTAGTACGGTATTTCCTTTAGGGTCTTTTCTTCAATCAATGTGTCGCATCATCCCTCTGAAGTGGTCGGTTTTACCACCATTAAGCAAGTGCAATCGTGTATCTTTTTTGGAGACGCAAGGTTTAGTGGGTAATGTGGATGTAATGGGCCAGTACTTCAGCTCCTACTCTAAGGTCTTCGTCGGAGTTCACGGAATCACGTTCTCAGTTTGCACCAGGAGCTTACACCCTATTCGCAGTACCGAGGGGAAATCGTCATCAACGACCTAGAGCAGAGAGACTCAAATACATTGAGTCCCAGAGGCCCACTTTAGAATTTTACCTTACCCTTGGTTCTGGGACCTAAACAAGGGGTTTTTTACTTCAGCCTCATGAGTTCGCACAAGTTTTAAAACTTGAAGTTTTTCATTAACAGAATTTGATTTTATGTTTGTCGTTCAAGTGCAAACTCGTCACGTGCGAGGCACGCTGGCAATTTCGCGCCAAGGTTGTCTCTCGCTTTCCCCCTCACCCTCGCTCTCCCTATCCCTTGTCCTTGCTTGTTCTCTTGCAAGGAGGGCGAGCGAGGGCAAGGGCACGAGGCCATGAGGCCTTGCCCTCGAGGCCCTTGCGGCCCCTCAGCCGTCGATCAGGTTGAGGCCGCGATCGGCGGCTGACGGCTGGCCGGCTGGTGGCCGGCCGGTCGCTTGGCTGGCCGCCGGCCGTCCAGCCAGCCGGCAGCCAGCTGGCTGGCAGCCAGCAAACTACTGGCCATTGGCCAGCCCTCATTGACGCGAGGGGTAGTGCGCAACCACTCCTCGCTTTAGTAAGGACGGAGGGCCAAACCGGCCCTCTCGCTACATTCCTCCCCACCTATTATGAACCGTCTCGGTTCATGAAGAATGAATAGGATTGGCATATAGTGAGTCATCAACATTGTGAAACAAGTTAATAGTTTCAGTTACCAGCTAAACATGAACACGTGCATGGCACTTGGACCTAAGCTACAGCTTGTCAATGAGCACGGCTAGCGGTCTCCCCCTTTTAGGCTAGAGCGTCCACGCCACAACCATGTTGGGCGTCCCCAACCACTTTTTCCGCATTTAGGTGGTGCCCCCTGACACGAGTTGATCTGAGCAAGCTGCTAGCTTGCTCTAATACTCCTTGACCACCCTTGTGGGTAACCGAGATTCAAGCTCCCATGAGTACTATTCAGGTCCACACCAAGCCCAATCAATGAGGCATTCCCTAACAACTCACGACCGGAGTGTACGCTCTCGGTACTGGAGTAGACAAAGAACCTTGTATTGGTCGTTGGCAACAAGGACTGGTAGTGGTTGGATGATTTCCTCTGCCGTGTATGGAGCCAGCAGGCTCACATGAAACATGTCATGTATCTTCATAAACAGCGGAAGTAGCAGAGCATGTCTATTGTAGCATCAGTATACCACTGGCCCGATGCATGCAACAATGGGAAACGACCCAATCCACTTTGGTAGAAGTTTTTGCGTCCCTGGTGACTTCAACCAAAGATCTTTAGTGCTAAGCACCATATTGTCACCAATGTCAAACCTCATGGCAACTTTTGTCGGCATATGCCTTTTGTCATTGCCAAGCAGCTTGAAGGTGACCCTTTGTCTCCTGTAACAAGGAGTCTATGCGTTTGGCAAAGGCTTGAGCAGAACGAACCTGTCCTCCTGTACTCCCACTCTTCACCAATGAAGGGGACACCACTGGATGCTGACCACTATTCATCATAAACGGTGTAAAATGTGTAGACTCATTCACAACGTTTTTCACCGCAAAACCTGCCGGTGTAAGGAATTCGTCCCAGTCGTTCATGGCAGGGTCCATGAACATACAGACCATTTGCTTTAGAGAACGGTTTGTACACTCTGTTTTTCCACCAGTATAGAAGTGAAACGCTATCGACATTTCTGACTCGCTGCCAAAGTACTCGTGTATACTTTGCTGGAACTTACTAGCAAATTTTCTATCTCCACCGGAATAATGCGTGATGGCAAGCCGTGGTACTTAACTACACCCTCAAAGAAGAGACGAGCGGTCTCCTCTGCATTCACATCTGGAGTTTTGGGAATGAAGTGTGTTATCTTCGTCAGAAGATCCACAACCACTAGTATTGCATCGTGGCCATGGGCTGTGTCCGGAAGAATTGTAATGTAGTCCATGCTGACGCACTCCCATGGAGTTGGAGGATTCCAACAGGCTTTTTGTTACTTCCCTTATTCTAAAGAGATGGGTCACATATCATGAGATACTTACAAACATTGAAACTCCATCCTGGTCACTAATAGTGCTCCGAGAGTGTGTATCCGGTTTTCGAGGTCCCACATAACCTGCGATCGGCGGGTCGTGGAACTGGGAGATTGTCTTTGCTTGAAATTCTTCCGAGTCTGGCACAACAACTCATTCTCCGTGCCAAGAGATTCCTACGGCCTCCACCAATCCATTCTTTTCTAGATTCCAAGAGTCTTGAAACCAAATATTCATTCACACTATCCCATCCGGATTCTATTGGAAGAACCGTTGTAGTGGATAGTCTCTTGAGGTTATTGTTGCAACAGTGCAGGGGGCTCTGATGTTTACACTGTTGCTGTCCTAACGTCCATAAAACACACACTGACCTCGGTGGTTGCTTTTATTTCCACAGGCTGTCGGCTTAGTAGATCGGCCACGTTGATGCATCTTGGCCGATATTCCCACATGAGCAAGAATCGGCTCAAGTATTTGCTCCGACGCGCCTGCCGTCTTGACAGCTTCGGTTGCATTTGGTAAAACATCAATGGATTGTGGTCGGTCACCAAGGTCACAGCCCCTTCAACGCCCTCGAGGTAGTAATGCCACATCTTGAAAGCGTGTACCACCACGAGAAGCTGTTGGTCCAAAGTTGTATATCGCGTCTCGGCATGGATGGGCTTCCGGCTCTCATACACAACTGGGTGACCATTCTGCATGAGGACTACTATGAGTCCTACTACGGACGCATCAAATTGTACCTTCCACGGTTGCGATGGGTTGAGAAGAGCAAAGATAGACGCTGTGCATAGAAGCTCTTTTACCTTGAGAAAGGCCATCTTGTA
The DNA here is from genome assembly GCA_023375785.1 of Penium margaritaceum. Lineage (NCBI taxonomy): Eukaryota > Viridiplantae > Streptophyta > Zygnematophyceae > Desmidiales > Peniaceae > Penium > Penium margaritaceum. The sequence continues at coordinate 85,003 of SZWC01006798.1, read as the reverse complement.
GTCAAAATTCCAATCCCAATGCACGTCTTTTTGTGTGAGCCTGGCTAGCGGTGCTACCAGAGTCGAATACCCTCGCATGAAATGTCGAAAATAATTTGCAAGACCAAGGAAAGACCAAATCTGCCCAATGTTTTCTAGGTATGGCCAGTCCTTTTTTGGGCAGAAACGGAAACCGTCCTTGCCGACAATGTGTCCAAGGTATTCAAGCTCATCTTGTGCAAACTTGCACTTTCTCACTTTTCCATAGAGCTTCTGTTCTCGAAGGATCGCGGGTACCTCGCGCAAATGTTCTATGTGCTCTTCCATGGATTTGGAGAAAACTAGGATTTCATCCATGTAGACAAAGGCAAAGTGGCCGAGTTCCTTGGTGAACGTTCGGTTCATTTCTCCTTGGAAAGTTGTCAGGGTGTTTGTTAGCCTAAAACATAAACCTCAAAGCTGGTAATGTCCCATGTGTGTTCAAAGAGCGGTTTTGGGAACATCATTTTCTGTAATGCAGATTTGATGGTACCCTTGAGACAAATCCAAGGAAAAAATGACCTTTTCTCCTTAGAGTTGGTCAAACAGGTCCTCGATCCATAGTAAGGGGAAACAATGTTTCACTGTCAGCTTGTTCATCGCTGAGTAGTCCATACACATGCGTAAACCACCATCCTTTTTGTTCACAAAAGGACCGGTGTACCGTAGGGCGAGCTACTTGGCTCAATCCACCCTTTTTTAAGCTACTCATTGATTTGGCATTTGGCCTCTCGTCTCTCTGACGGACTGAGACGGTACATAAGTCTGAATGGAGGGGTCACCTTCGGCTACAGCAAAATTGTGTGGAACATGTGTCGTTCCGGTGGAAGCCCAGCCGGTGGGTCTTGGAATACATCAAAGAACTCCGCCAGTAGAGATTTGTTCTCAAATGGCGTGTCTTCCTTCACGACATCCTCCACTTTTTTTAACTGAGAAAAGAAGTATCAACAACCTTGTCGAATACGTCTCTTGAGCTGCATTGCAGACAAGCTGGCATGGACCTAATTTACTTAATTTGGGTCAGTAAAGATTCTATTGGCGTGAAGCAACGCTTTCCCTTTCAAAGGATCAAATGCTTTGATTCAAAGCACGTTCGAGCCTTGTTTTCACGAAGCCAGGAATCGCCTAGGACCACGTCAAACGGCGCAAGAAGGTTGAGTACCTCTAACCGACACTATGTGTGTATCCTTGAATACAAACTTTCACTTTACAGGTACCGATCACTAGAACCATACGGTTGTCACCGACGACAACTGCACCATTTGATGGCTCATACTTGAGGCCAACTTGTCAGGTAAAGCCAAGACTAGAAAAGGATTCATCTCCTCTAGTGTCAGTCAGTATGTTCGTGGGATCACCAACTAGGTGTCCTTTGAACTGCATCACCATGTTGCCTCCACTCTTCCAAGTGAACATACTCGACGACGACAAGCCAAGTTTGTGATAAACGTAGAATCTGTATGACGCACGATGCATCTCCCATGATTCATCTACTCGAGTCCACATGTAGTGGGCACGTGTAAATTTGGCTAGTACCTTCTAGTCTTTGAATTTGACCGGGTGAATATCGTCGATGAAAGGTGCATGGAACGTGATTGAACTCATTGCTTTGAGGGTGTTTGCTTCAATCACTGCATCACACAATTGTTACAAAGTGGTTGGTGTCACCACCACCAAGCATGTCTGATCACGCATTTTGTCCAAGGATGCAAGGTTTAGTAGGCCATGACATTCAGCAAGTGTAGAATAAGGTTCAGGAAGAGGAGAGGAAACAACAGAGAAGTTTGAACTTGTCAAAAACTCAAATTGTTTAACTTCCTCGTGTGAAAACATGAAACCACACCCCTGATCCAGGTTTATCCCTGAGTGGTCCCCACTGAGGTCCCTCAGGGGTGGGGAAAACCCACCCCACGGCCCTGTCCATTACCACGGCCAAGCCCACTTGCGCGATCGCGACCCTGTCCACGGTCTTGTCAGCGGCCTCCTGTTGCACCATCCCCACGAGGTGCTGCTGCTGCGGCTAACGACACAACCTCTTGTCACCAGCAGCCTAAAGACACTGAGCCCTAAAGCAACCAGGCTGCATATTGTTATGGCAGAGTCCGTCGCAGAATGCTGTGTTGTGATGCTCATGTTCTGTCTGCATCTTGTCATTGACATGACTTTGCTTGTGGTTTGGGGCCTTGTGCCCGCCAATCTTCTTCACTTGAGGACTTGTAGGCTGCTTGCCCTTGGCCCCAACCCGCTGCCCGGCTGCCCTTGTAGCACCCCTAGCATCGATGCGCATGTACCGGCCGCATAGTGCACGCGTGTTTGTCCGTGTGCCTGATTAGTGCTTCGGGGTTACCAAATATACTTCACTCATGTAGTCTTGCAATGCCCTCTAGCTTGTCCAAGCCTGGCCGGTTGCCATTGTGGTGGTCTTGTCCTTCAGCTTTTTGCTGGAAACATCATCACACAAGTACTCTTGCAGCATGCACTTTGGGTTCTTGAAAGTCTGAGTCCCATCGCCCTCGGTGAAGCTTTCGGCTTCCTCCACGAATGTGGTGAACTTACTCAGTTTAGCTTAGAGCGAGCTACCGAGCTGCTTGAGGTCCTTGATCTTGTGGAAGGCGCATTACGCCTCCTCATGTTAGGTGTAATTCTTATGCATGATCGCGCAAGAGGCCTCCCATGGCATGGGCTGCCATTCGAGGTGCGACTGCTACACACCCCACTCCTTGACCACATACTTGAAGAGATTGTCTTCAAGCCACGTCGTGGCAAGGTCGCCCCACTGACTGAGTGGAGTCTTGTGGGCACGTAGAATCTGCTCCATACGGTTCAGCCAGTTGGTGAGCTTCACGCCCTTGCGGAAGATACACTGTGGAGGAAGGACGTGTTCATGACCGACCTCAAAGTCGTTGAGGTAGGTAAGTCGTCACTACTACCAGTGATGGCATCAGTACCTGCGATGCGCTGCGATTGCTACTGCATCCGCACCTGGGTTACTTTCTGCAATACTTTGTTGAGGTTGTTACATCGACAACTTGCCTCATGAGTGGCCAGGCACAGCGGCTGGCAATCACGGTCAAGGTGCGTGATGCTCTGCCCGACTTGGGCCAGCAGGTTGGCAAATGCAAACGTCAGCTTTGACGTCATCAGAGCATCGGCGATAGCCTCTAGGGTCTTGCGTTGTATGTGTACCTTTACCTAGTGTAGGAGGGTACAATTTGCGTACACGCCTCCAAGGAGTCTCACCTTTCAGAGGAGGCTGTCGTCAGTGACGACACTCGAGTGGACATTGGTTTGCCCCAGTGTAGCCACATCGTAGAAAGGGAGGCCCGCCTTAACTCCTCCGAGTGGTGCCGCACCTCCAACATTGATGGTGATCTGGAGTAAGTGTGCCACTTTGGCAGCCAACTCAACAAGCCTTTGGTAGTCATCGTGATTTACCTGCGCGACCACGTCGTCTGGCTCATTCTTGTGAGAACTTTTGCATGGCTGCTTTTGGCGTCGTTGCTGCTTTTGGCAGTCTCGCTGATGTCAGCAACTTCAATCCGGTAACCCGGTGAGCACCTTGCCCTTCTTGAGCGATCGGCTTGAGTTCGCCCCACGACGATGGTGATGATTGCAATCCTTGTTGCCTTTGCCATTGTCCGTCGGGTGATCCTCCTCCATCTTGTCGTCTGTTGTGTAGGGGTCGTCCACGTGCGTGTCGAGCACTTGTCCGGCTACCGCACGCTTCTCGGTGTTGCCGAGGTTGGTGCTAGTTGTCTTTGGTGGTACGGTTGCCTTTGGTTTGGCAACCATGCTCGTGGCGGCGGCTCCCAAAATTTGAAGTCTGCCAAGGGCATGGGGTGAGGCCATTACCACCTTGCCCTTGTTGGTCTTGGACGGTTCGGCACTTTCCATCTTGCCACCCATGCAACTAGCACATGAAGACCGTTGTGAGGATCACCCCACAACTTCTAGGAGGTTTTCGCCCCCGAAGTCTCCTTGCTCTCAGGATTGGTGAGGAAATTATAGATTTGATTTCTATTCTCCTAGGCCGCCACGGTCGGCACAATCAGATGGTAGAAAAACACTATTTTTCTAGGCCGCCACGGTTTGGCAAAAGCACGTGGATTTTGAAACTAGTCTTCCTAAGTACCTCGCGATGATTGGTAACTACTAGTATCTAGGAAAACAGGGCTTTTTTAAAACACAAGGAAATGGCAAGACATGTGAGTCGCTCACAAAACAAGGGCAAAGAGTAGGAGAGGAATTCTAATAATTCCTCAAAACTCCTTCACTCCTTCCAACTTCTTGTCTTCCTCTTGTCTTTTTGTCTTCCTTGGCCTCCTCTTGCATTCTCTTGGGGCAAATTGTGCCTCTTTGGAGGTGCCCTCCTTGTGCTCCACGATGATGTGACGGCCTCCAAAAACTAAAAAAATGGTGCTTTGCTCTTTTTCCTTTTTCTCTCAAGTTGTGAGAGTCTCTGGTATTGGGAAAAACTATTGTCCCAACTTTTGGTTGAAGACAAGGAGAGGGAGCCTTGAGAGGAGGGGAAATGTTGGTGGTTTGAGGATGAGCACTCCCTACCCTGTCCCAAAAAAAATCCCCTCGTCCACTGGGATGGAGGAGAGGTTGAAAGGAGGAAGTCCCAAAAAATAGAGCTCTTCTCCATCTTCTTAACACACTTTGTGTCGGTTCAATAGGTAAAGTGTAGATGCCGTAATCTCTTCTGGTGCTCCTGCTACTGCTTGCAACTGCTGGCGGCGTTTTATATACGACGTAGCTATCGTTTCCGTCAAACCCTTGGCTGCGGGGGTCGTCTCGCTCTGAGAACCACTATAACGGGCGAGTACTTCAGCTCCTGCTCTAAGGTCGTCATCGGAGTTTGCAGAATTGCGTTCTCAGTCTGCATCAGGGGTTTAGCCCCTTTAAAAGACTGAAGGGCATTTGTCATCAATGACCCAGAGCAAGGAGACTCGAATATTTTGAGTCTCCCAAGGCCCATTTCCTTTTTTGACCTTATCCCCGGTTTTGGGACCCAAACTTGGAGGTTTTCTACTTTGACCTCGTGAGTTCGCACAAGGTTTCCATCCAAAAAAATCCAAGTTTAACATGAAAAAAAAATGAGTTCATGTTCGTTGTTCTGGCACGAAATCGTTACGTGCGAGGCACGCTGGCGATTTCACGCCAAGATTGTCTCTCACTCCCCCCCTCACCCTCGCTCTCCCTATCCTCCATCCTTGCTTGCTCTCTTGCAAGGAGGGCGAGCAAGGGTGAGGGCATGAGGCCATGAGGCCTCGCCCTCGAGGCCCTTGCAGCTCCTCAGCCACCAATCAGGCTGAGGCCGCGATTGGCGGCTGGCGGATGGCCAGCTGGTGGCCGGCCGGTCGCTTGGCCGGCCGCCGGTCGTCCAGCCGGCCGGCAGCCAGCTGGCTGGCGGCCAGCGAACTGCTGGCCGTCGGCCAGCCCTAGCTGATGTGAGGGATGGTGTGCAACCACCCCTCGCTTCAGCGAGGAGGGAGGGCCGAACTGGCCCTCCCGCTACAGTGGATCACGAAGAGTGGAGTGTGGCTTAATGGGAGAGGAGAAAAGAACTTGGAAGTTTGCATTTGTAAAACATTCAAATTACTTTACATCCATGAATCCACACTCGTGATCCATTTTCTTCCTGAATGGTCTCCATTGATTCCAGTGAGGGATAGGGAAAACCCGCACCGTAGCCTTGTTCATTCCCACAGCCGGGCTTATTGTGGCGGCCACAACCTTGTTTGCGGCCACCTGCTACACCATCTCCATGTGGTACTACAGCTAGAGCCTATGCCGTGGTCTCTCGTCCACCACATGTAGCCTCACTGTACTGAGTCCTCAAATGGCCGAGTTGCATATTGTTGTGGCAAAGTTCCTCGTGGATGACCTTGTTGTAACGCTCACGTGCCGCTTGTAGCTCATCGTTGTTGCCTTTGTGCTAATGATTCGTGGCGTCATTTCCACTAGTCTCATTAACTAGGAGGCTCAAAAGTTGTTTCTGCCTAGCCCCACCTTCCTATCCAGTTTTTCTATTAGCCCTTGTAGAGTCCATGCACATATCACAACCTTGATGTGCACTCGTGTTACGCCATGTATCGGAGTAGTGCTTCGGAACCATCAAATGAACTTTAATCATTTAGTCACCCAATACTCTAGCTTATCCAAGCCTAGCCCATAGCCATTGTGATGGTCTTATCCTTCAGCTTTGTCGTGGTAAGACCATCACGCAATTACTCCAGCAGCAAGTTCTCTGGGTAATTGAAGGTCTAGGTGCCATCATCCTTGGTAAAGCTTTCAGATTTCTCCACGAGGGTAGTGAACTTACTCAGGTAGGATTCGAGCAAGTTGCCCTACTGTTTAAAGTCCTTGTGTTTGTTGAAGGCACGATATGTCTCCCACACTGAGTGCACTGCTTGTGCATGATGCACAAAAAGCTTCTTACAGCATGAACTGCCACTCCTGGTAAGGCCGCTACATGCTCTACTCTTTGACCGTGTACTTAAGAACTTTTCTCCAATTTGCGTCATGGTAAGGACATCCCACTAATTGAGTGCAGTCTTGTAGAAACATAGATTGTACTCCACGAAGTTGAGCCGTTCGGTCAACGTTCTATCGAAAAATCTCCACACTATGGAGGAGAGACATGTTCATGATCAACCCTGAGGTTGTCAAGGCTGGCAGGTCCTTCCTGCTACTAGCGAGAGCATCAGTAGCATGCTGCAACTGCTACTGCAACCATATGTTTTTCGTGCTCTTGAATTACTTGTGGAGTACTGGCTTTAGCATGTTGCCTCCTAGGAAGCTAGAGGTTGGAGCTGGTGATCACGGTCAAAGTCCGTGATGATTTTGCCGAGGTGGCCCAACAGGTTGGTGAACTCCATCTTGAGCTCTTGCATTGTCAGATCCTTGACAAAAACCTCGAGATCCTTGCACCATCTATGTACCTTCACCCAATGTTTTGAAGGAAGCTTTCGTCTGCCACAATGCTGGAGGGACGTGGAAATGCCACATTATAGGAAGGGTTTCTTCTTCCATTCTTGTGGATTGTGTAGCAATTACATCCTTGATGTTGTTATTGAGTTGCTCCACTTTCTTGATGGCTGCCTCCACAAGCTTTTGGCAGGGGGAGTAAGCTGCATTCGCTATGACATTGTTCAGTTCATGCTCACAAGAACTTCATGCATGGCTGGTTTTGATGTCCTTTTCGCTATAGGCAGCACCACTACTATCGACAGTATCATCCGACTTGGGCGCCTTGCCCTTTTTGAGCGATCGGCTCAAATTTTCCTTACAACGATGAGGATGGTCATAAACTTCATCGACATTATCGTCGTTCTGCTCTTCATCAGGGTCCACGTTTGGATGGTTCTCCTCAAGCGCATCCTCTGTTGTGTGGGAGTCTCCTATGTGGACAAAGAAAATCTTGTGCCAAGCTTTGCATGGATTGCCTTTGGTGACACGGTTGCAATTAGCTTGGCAACCGCCATTAGCTTGCTCGTGGCGGCAGCCAAAACTAGGATTCTTCTGAGGGCGTGTGGTAAGGCCATCACCACCTTTCCCTTGCTGGCCCTGGTCATTCTGGTCTTGCCATATCGTCACTGGTATAGCTAGCACTTAAAAACCCTTCACGAGGAGTCTCTTGAAAACCCCTGAGAGGTGTTGCCTCTCTTGGTGTCTATTTTTGCTCTCATTATTGGTGAAGCTACTGGAAAACACTTCTATTGCTCTACGACGTCGCAGAAGATACAACCATGAGGTAAGCATTCCTACCTTCCTAGGCCACTACTTCTGGCACAATCATGTGATAGAAATGCTGTCGTGGTTGGCGCAACCACGTGAGTTTGAAGCTAGATTTATAAGCCGGGACTCATGGTACTAGATGAGGTATGGTTAATCAGGGCTATTTTTTACACCATCATATGGGTGTAAAGTTCAGTATGATGATGTATGAAGGTTGCATGAAGTTTCTGACATGGAGTGTTCCTATGGGGTGAGTGTGTGGGGGAGTGTATGTGGAGATGGGTTTTACATGTACACTGGTATGTAATGTTTTTTTCTTCAAATGTGCAAGATAATGTTGGGAGGAGGGGGTTTTATTCGGTGAGTGTATGGAGGGAGTGTATGGGGAGAAAGGTACTAAGTGTCCACTAGTGTGTAATGCTATGATTCATATGTGCAAGTGAGTGTGGGGGG